>JAGXJF010000883.1:0-245206 GCA_019208055.1 Stipa capillata
GACATAGTCATGTTTGCTCAGTTTGTTGAGAAGCTTCATCTCTGCATGTCCTAGCCGCCTGTGCCACAGCCAGCCAACACTTGTCTTGGCCATGAGACACCATGGAGCTGCTGCAGGCTGTTCATTGAAATTGATAATATACAGTTTTCCAGACCTGCATCCTTTGAATACTTGAGAATCATCAGATAGTTTGGAGGCTATAACCTCATCAGGATAAAAAGTAACTTTCATACCTGTGTCACATAGCTGTGACACAGACATTAGACTATAGCCTATCTGATCCACAAGCATGATATTAGATAAGGAGTGATGTTCAGATATGGCAACTTTACCAATGCCATTTACCTTTCCCTTAGAGTTGTCTGCATAGATCACATATTTGCTTGGCAGATTCTTATTGGTTATATCTACAAACTCCTCCCTGCCTCCAGTCATATGTTGTGTACATCCACTGTCCACAACCCAATCAGTTCCACTGGAGACAGCGTCCTGCAAGATTAGTTATGAAACTTAGGGAACCAAACTTGTTTGGTTCCCTCAGCAATTTTATTATAAGCAGAGACAGCAGTAATAGGGTTAGAAAGTTTGTTTCTAGTGCTCACAGCCTTGGCAATGGATGATATAACATGAATCATTTTCGGCTGACTATCACCTGCAACTTTAGACAAAGGGATTAGTGAACTGTGCAAGTTACCAGTGACACTGGTGGGTACACAGCTATGTAAGATACCGGTGACATAGGCAACTGTGACCTTTGGAACCCAGATTGCAGATAACCACTTTTTCAGATGCCGGTGACCCATATACTTAGCCACTATTTTTCCTTTTATGTCCTTTTGCAGAACATAGGATGGGTTAGATGGAATGTTTACCACATTCATGTTTCTCTGCATATGACCAACAAAATTGGTGTCATTTGTACCTGTCTGTCTCACAAATTTTGCTGCAAGATTAGGGTTAGTGACAGTAGGCAGTCTATCTTTATTTTCAGTAGAAATATAACCCAACCCCCCTTCCTGAGCATTTTGGCTCTAATGAGCTGATAATTTTGCATACCAATGTTGGCAGTGCATAGGCCTTTCCTCATAAGCCTTTTCAGCTCTTCAAGCTCCTCCTTGAGCTTGTTATGCTCAGCTGCATCCACAGAGTTAGTAGCATGGGAGGTTGAAGCCTCTTTTGAATTATCAATCACACCACCTGTGGATGTTAGAACATTTATGCGAGTAGCACAGTTTAAGCATGATTCAATAACAACATGAGTAGGCAAAGGTGCAGCATCAGACATAATAGAAGAATTATCAGTGCACATGGCATGCTTTGCCTTCAGCTCCTCATGCTCCTTAATGAGAAACTCATGCGCTGCTATGAGCTTGTTATGAGCAATCTCTAGGTTTTCCTGGTCTAGCCTGAGGTTTTCCTGTCATCCATAACCTCATCTCAAGTTTCTCTGAGTTCTCTAAGCTTATCCCTTAGGGATATGTTCTCCTTCCTCTCCTTGCCATAGGCCTTATCTGTTCTTTCCAAAATGCCCATTAGTTCAGCATAATCAGGAAAGTCATATTCAGTATGTACCTTTGATTCTTTGGTCATGAGGCACAAAGGAGCAGAAGTGGAGGAAATATGGGACACCTTAGAGCAGATCTATGAGGGCAGCAACACTCTGAAGAAAGTCGAGCATGTATTTAGCCATTGTACTATCGTTGTGGGATTCTTGTGAGTACATTCAATATACTCACCTACCCCGTTGATTTGGCTAGACGAGGAAGATTAGTACTCTTAAGACAATGACAGTGACTACGGGGACTAGGTCGTTACCCTAGTCGGTTGCTTGCAGGGTTTGGCACACGGATGGACTTCGCTATTGCTTTTTTTTTCCTCTGCAGACTTTGAATTCATCATGCAAGTCTATTTGTGTATCAGACTGATATATATGTGTATGACAATGGTATTTAAGTTAACTTGTGTGTACTGGCTACTGATTATGGAAACTATATAGGAAACATAGGGGTCATCTGGTTGATAAAACTGGGTATGCCACATTGGACACCACAACTTGGAGCTCAGCATGCATCCATCACGAGCAAGGAGTGAGATCATCCCGTTGCTCATTCAAGAACATGTCATGTTTAATAGAAGAAAAGAAACAAAATCGCAAATATACTGTCCCTATCAACTACTAGGGTGTGGTGACAAGTCACTCAAACACTTAAGCTAAATCACAATTCTTAATGTCTTTACCAAGAAGCAGGGGGTGATTAGCAATCGACGGTGTCAAATACCTCCAAAAATTGAGTATAGCCATTGCCATGTGAGCTTAAATCTGCACAATGCAGGCAAGTGGAGCTTGGAAGGCTTTATGTGAGTAGCAAGAATAGCAACAGTTAACTCAGCAAATGCAAGTTGAATAAATGTTCAAAGTACTAGTCAATATTGCTGACCCTAGGTTAGAAAGAGCTAGCTAATCGATTCCTATTGGATATAAGTGACGCTTAAAGGCAGGAACGAATAACAGTGGCTGAAACGGAGCAATGCAGCAGCGAATGCAAGGGATATAAGTAAGGCTCAACGACGCTACACATTAGGAGATTATGTAGTAAACTGCTGCAACAAAAAAAATGAAGCTCAAGCGATTAGTAGAAATCTCCTGATACCACAGATAAATATGACATCAGATGAAATACATGCGGAGGTCCAAAAGTATGGAATGTGGGTGACTGTCTTAATCAACTACCCATATCCCGGAACTCGTATTGGGCCAAAAAAATTCAATTTTTTTGAAACTACACGAGGGTGCGAAAACAAGCCAAAATTTCTTTTTCCAAAGTATTGGCGAGTCTCAGACAATAGGGAACAACCTAAAAACAGTATTGGGATGAATTTTTTGTCCAATGAGCTCCAGATTTGTTTCTTTTACGTCCGGAACCGACCTCTTAACTTCTGAACTAAACTCGGACTCTTTTCTTCTGGATGAGAACTCCTCTATCCAAAAGCACTTCGAACAAAATCAAATTCGATTATTTCTATGCCAGTGTTTTAAATGTAGCAATACGCTCTTCATTTGTATATCCATGTAAGTAATTTTGTGGATGACATTTCAGTGATGACGAATAGAAGCAAAAGAAGCAATGAATAGAACCTGCATGCTTGTTTTGATGCTCTTGAAGGCTTGGTAAAATAGCAGCTACGCCGATTGAAGAGAAATATCCAATAATGAGCCTTTCGACTTCCATCTGATTATGGTTTAATAGCTATCCATTAGAAAAGCTTTCATTGCAATTCCTTTTTAGTTGCTACACGTAGGAAAGGTAAAATCGTTATATTTCCATTTGTCATTCTGCTCATTTATTTATAATATCCATTGCATTGTAATTTTATCTTCATTGGGTATTCTCTAAACTATCTATATAGCATTAGTAGCCATCTTCGTGCAACGAATGATGTGGAGGATCCTGTCCTAATCAATAATTTAATTCCTCACCTCGTGCAATACTTGATTAGGGATTTGGGGAACTATATGTGGCGATATGGTGGCCTGTCAACGCATCGGCCGATGTAGTCTTCGAACCGTTGGTATCGGCTCCAGGAAGTCCCCAAAGCAGGGGCACCTTCTTCGAGTAGCGAGTGGCACAACTTCATGGTCTGTCGGTCTCTCTCACATATTCTGTTTCAAACTGTTGATTTCGTGGAGCACGGTGGTCAGCTCTCTACATTAACAATAGGAGCTGGCATATAAAGAAACCCTAATCTTCATGTCGTCTCCCCTGTAGCTGGCATATGTGTATCAGAAGCCGGCTTTGGAGAAATCTACTGACATGACTGATGGTGAGCAAGACATTGATACTGAGAAGTTGCTGACATTTTTGGTAATTATCTCATACTGCTTGCCAATAGCTACTTTCTTGGCGTAACTACTCTATCCAAGAACAATTTGTTCTTTGGTCCAGTTATTTGATTATTTGGATATTTCATAATTAAAGATGACTTATTGGTAACAAAATTGGAACAACTGGAAATTCATATATATGCGCCTGTGCAAAGAACTGAAGAAATCAGCCCATCTAAATAAGTTCGCCATCTAACTAACTGAGTTTGGCATTTTGTTCTGTACCATCTTTTGGTTTTCAGGAATTGAAATTTGTTTCTAAAATGCTTTTCGACTCCATTCTTGTGTTGTTGGACTAGGTTGCCTGGATGCCCAGATACATATATGGACATGCCATACGGCAATGCCGCGATGTTATTTTCCCCAGAACACTGATATATGTAAAACTATTTTTTGTTCAGTTTATGGTCTGGGGTGGTGTCTGAAAACAGTACTGTATTGCTTTTATACAGTATATTATGTCTTATCGGTTTTAACTTGGTAACTCATTCAGAGATGCTAGGATCATGTGGGATCAGAAAACTAGAAGATTCAGAGGGTTCATTTTTTTTTCTTTTCTTTCAAGAATCAGCAGGTAGTGTCATTATGACAGTTAACAAATTGTTCTGGACATTTCAGAAGTCCTTCGTAACTGTTGCTTCATCATCTTACTTTGTTATTGACTGACAGGATGCACAAAGTGGCGAACTGCCATAAATGAATTGAATGGTGCCCTCTCTGTTCTGTTTCTAGCTATCTCTCATTCTGGGGGCATCAGGTTAGCTTCAGAGATGTCATGATAATGGCATCTTATTTTTCTTATTCTCACGGAAGTGTCTTGGCAACCATCAAATTCATTGCAATTGGGGAACAGATGGTTCTAATGCTGGTGAAGCGAAGCAAATCAGACTCCAAGTGTATGATAGGTATGCACTTGTTCCTGAGCTGGTTGTTTTTTGTTTAAGTTGATATGCGATTTTATGATATTTAACAATTGTAGCAGTGTAGGTTTGTAATTTGTATTATCAGTAATGTCAGGGCCAAATTGTTTTTCAGCTGTGTTGTTACATCTGGATATCTCTTCACTTCAAAATAGGGGTTCCACGGTCTTAATTCTTTTCTAGGATGAGAATTAGAATAATGTTTTGCTTCTGACATAATCACCTACACAAATGCATGAAATTCCTTTCATTGTACATTCGGTTCATAGCTATGAACTACTGACCATCAATTTTTTTCTTTGTTTCATGTTATAAAAAAGAGGCCAAGGAGAGAATTTTCTTTGCTCATTAATCCTTTTATTATCTTTATTTTAAAGTTAACCCCACATCGGTAATTTTTTCATTTCTAACCCTTTTCGCGGCGTAGCAGACTAGCTCTGCGGTGCCACAGTCACCGGTGTCGCGAACCATGGGGACGTGGCGGCCGCAGAACCATTGCGGCTGACGTGGCCGAGGCCGCGGCGCCAACCATCTTGGCACCGCAGCTGTGGCGCCAACCATCTTGGCACCGCAGCTGTGGCGCCATACCACCTGGCACCATAGCCTCTATACCCCTTCGCCCTCAGCCTCAACTTTCTTTCATTTTCCATTCACCCCTCTGCACCTTCCCGCAGCTGGCTGGCCTCCTTCCACCCCTTCCACCCCGGTGAATCCTCCGGTGTGCTCTCTTCTCCGACCATGTCCTCTAACCTAGTTCGCAAAGATGTCGGCATAATTTCATCCATTTGATTAATTTTGTTACTTAAACATTGCATGTATTTTGGTCATTTCTTGCATTTCGTTCGTAATTAAATTGTTTGAAAGATACGAAAGAGATGGATCAGTCTCATGGTCGTGCCAAATCCGGTGTGCTGCCGATGTGTTGGTGTGGTGATCCTTGCAAGATAGACAAATCGGAGGCGTATGATACGCACGGTCGGAGGTATTGGATACGTGCGAACTTTGAGTTTGATCCTCCAGCAACCGTTCGGCGCTTTGGCAATTTCGTACGTACTGTAGCAATTTCAGTGGTATTGAAATTATATTATTTTTGTGCCCATGCTAACCGAGATTTATAGAAATTCATGCCTCCACTATGCAATTTCGAAGAATGGATTGACACGGAGATGACTGAAGGTGACATGGCGACTGTCACGCTCCGGAGGCAATGAGAGGAGGATGACAGGAAGCGTCGTAAGGAAAAGTACGAGGAGCTTAAGGCGGAACGGCTGCGACGAGAAGAACATGAGACGAGAGAGCGTGCCTTGGAAGTGCTGAAGAGAGCGGAGCGTGAAGCTGAGAGGGAGAGGAAGCGCGAGAGGGCACAGCGTGCGAAGGAAGCTGACCCAAAGGCTATTATGAAGGGGGAGTGGTCGTGTTGCACACAGTAGAGATATGTGTATCACGCATGTTGTAGTGCAAGAATTCTAATTAGATCGGACTAAGACATTTATTAGTGTAGTTCTAATTGTATTATGTAGTGTACTCGGATGTACTGTTATTCAACCTCGTAGTAGTGAACTTAAGTGTGAACATTATTCCTTCGTCTTTAACGAGAAAGTTATTCAACTGATTATTTATGCATATGGGAAGACATCGTGAAAGGATTACATGTGTAGCAAAGGAGCATACATCTAGATGTCAATATGATACCTACAGCGCCATGCCTGGACGCGCCGCAATTGGCCTCTGCGGCGCCACAGATCATGGTGCTGCAGCCTTCAGCACAGAGTTCAACTCTTCATTGTCCAACTCATTCGCACGCATGTTCTGTTCTCATCCAGTATAACCATGAGCATTCTCTTCATTGTCCAACTCTGAGGTAAAACCAATATGGAGTAAAACCAATATAGACCATGCTTGTGAAATAAACATGTAGTAAAATAGAACATGGAGACTTGACCATACTTGTCATTGTGCACAACACCAATGTCTTAACCATTCTCATCATCTTCGAATAGACATACATCCCAAACCCTAAAACAACAGCACGCTACGAGTTTCAACGTGCCCTCTTGAGCCCGCCAGAACTCGGTGTAAACTTGTTCGTAGCTTGTCCCACCTTTTCCCGCCTTGGCCTATCCCTGACGCCGCTTGGATTTGGAGGGTTCCATACTCCTTGTGTCGATGTGGACTTGAAATCATCAAAACACTTGTATTGTTAGTACTAACATTTGACACTCCATACAATACGTACACTTAAGAGTTTTTTTACCTGGGATGGCTGCGAGGCTGGTGGAGCTCCCGGAATCCGTGGTAGGACGTTGTAGTCTAGAATCTCATCTTCTTGTCCCTCCCCCTCTGTGCTGTCTTCGTTGGCAGTAGATTGAGGTGTCCTTATAGTACTACCTCCTGCCATGGAGGACGTACTGCCAGAATGACGGGAGGACGCACTACCATATGGTCCATGGTGGACCAAATCACCAGGTGTGCGGTAGTTCAGCTTTGCCACCAAAGCACTGCATTTCCGTCCAATGCCCTGTGAAAAGTCCAAGTTAGTGAACAATACCCAGGTACAAATTATTCATCGTGACATCTCTTGTATGGATACGAACTTACCCTTATAAAATCTCAAAGGCGTGCGACCTCTCCGTCTGACCCCGGCGGTATGGAGAGTATTTCCCCCGCCTGTGCACTCATACGGGCTAGCTGGGTTCCCTGATATGGTGTGTTTGCATAATATATGAATGAACAATTAAAATATATTGCGTCCATGAACCAAACAACTTCATCCATACCGCATAATCCAAAGGAGGCGCCCTCTTGGGCTGTGACCCTATCCTGGTGAAGTCGTCATACTCGTCTCTGAAGTCTGCTGCGGTGACCTCCTCATCGATCTCTATCTCGTGAAAGGCATGTTTAAGCTTCACCCTAGAAACCTCGTGCAGCCAACACACGTACTCTGTGTACTGCGATGGGTTGTGCACGAGCTAGACAATATGCAATCGCTGCCGACGCTGCACCTACTCCTTGAGGTAGAATCAGTGCCTGTGTGCCCAGTTGTTGTCGCTTTAGCGATTCCTCCGGTCAAACCTGTAGGGAAATTCGTACCTAACAAACAAGTAATTTACAAGGAACTAATAAAAAGAGACAAACTTACTTGATGTGCTGGACTCCATAGGTGGGAATTCCTGGAGCCTCCCAAACTGGTGCTTCACCCTGTGCGGCATGTGGTACTCGACCAGGTGGAAACAAATGAGAGGAGCTCGTGTCCTCCATAGGTCCTCATCCCTCCTGCATACGGGATTTACAAGACCCCGCCGTACTCAGGGCACTCAAAAGGGAGCCAGGTCACCTGTTTCATCAAAAGTATGAGGGTAAGGATGTCCAAGTACTAGAAGAGAGGAAACCTTGTTGGATACTTACGTGATGCTGTGTGGCCACGTCGAACTCGTTTGAGTACATAATGTACCTCGCCTTTGGCCGCCCTGTAGGTGGACCAACCTCCGTCCAAAGATCACCCATGACGGGCAAGTCCTTAGGGTCAGTGTCATCCCAATCAACCTATGACAGGCAAGTATTTAGGGTCAGAGTCCATTCATGTTTACTGACAGAATCACAATCTTTGCACTTACCTATGGCAAAACTCTGTCCGAATGACAGATTGGGAACCGCTCCCAGATCCAAATCTGCAATAGAAGCATGCAGCCACCGAAGTTAGAGTTCGCCCGTGCCTACCTACACGCATCACACAGCTTCCTGTATAGCCATGCGAGGACCGCCGATCCCCAGCTGTAGCCTCCAATGGGCTCGTAGTGAGCTAGCATGGAAATCCATATCCAAGAAATGCTGTCGCTCGTGGCGTCGGGAAAAAGGAAGCTCCCAAGTAGGTGCCATAGCCAAACTCTAGAAAAAATCTGTATTGTAGCCTCATTTGCATCGGCAAGGCAGCCGCTGAACTTGAAGAAAGGAAACATCATGTATTACTTAAATTTGAACATAACGAAAGTGGTTCAAAAGTACACAACTTAAAATGGACATACCTGTCGGCAATCCAAGAACGTAGGACTTCAGCAGTCCTCTGGTCCCTAGCACCATCCTGTCACTCGTCTGGACGATGGCCACAAAATGCCTCGACCCGGTCATGCCACCCATCACTCAAAGTGTCACCGGTGACTGGTTGCCCGTCGATGGGCAATCCTAAGATCATCGAAACATCCTCAAGGGTGATTGACATCTCCCCACAGGGGCAGGTGAAACGTGTGTGTCTCCAGCCTCCAATGGTCAACCAAAACTGTGACTAGTGCACCGTCCATCTGCACCCGGCCCTTGTTGAGCATGTGCGCTAGAGGAAGGAATCCGGTGGGACGAAGGTACGGCTCATACCGGTCATCCCACGGCAGAGGCACATGCTCTCGCGGCCATAAAGGTGGGATTGTCTGCGAGCATAATAGGACATGCATAAGTAACACAAGTAATGAAGAAGACATTGGAAAAATAGAGACAAATACAACGGTTTACATACGTACCTCTCTCAGCTCGGCGAGTCGGCGTGCATGGTGGTCCTTGTCGTAGTGAAGGTCAAGGAGGGGGTAGTGCGGGTGCAGAGCCATCCTGCAGTTTTAGAGTGTGCCGTTAGAAACCAAGCAATCCTCAACAGAGAAGTAATATGTTACACTAAATGTAACAAAACAAAGCATATTGTAACAACGAAAAACACAACACGAGTTAACGTGCTAACTATTCCCGTACGCCTAGATCTTTTTATTTTCCCTTCTTCCGTATGCTTGCCTCTAGTGTGCCTGAATACATAACAAATCGAGCAGCGATTCTTGGAAGAGAAATCATCGAAGTCACCAAGGCTATACTTATCTTTGGAACCCTGCGCTTTATCCATGTCATTGTGTAACCTCTTGCGCCTTTGATGGCCCCTCTTTTTGTTCAACTTGTCGTCATCTAGAACGTACTCTTCTCCATGGTACAGTGGCCACTGCGTGGGGTCTAGGTATGGCTCAAACCTAGCTGCCCAAGTGTGAAGTGTGGCTTCCTTAGAGAAAACTGGAGCAAGGTATAGCGGCGAAAGATGTGTCACTCCTCTACTACGACAGGGAGTTACGATGTGACTACATGGCAAGTGAAGGAGCTGGGGCACACTACAACTACAAGAACCTTCAGATAAATTAACTCTGTAGTTTCTTCTGCTGTAACGCTCCCCACCATTTGAAGTCCCCCTAGCGGACCTAACTTGCCATACGTGCAACTCAGGATCGAAATCCTTGGTGACCTGAGAGACAAACTGTTCCTAAACAAGGGTGAGTTGCTCCTGGGTGACCCGACCCCATACCACACCGCTACAGGCCATAGCATTAGTGAGTTTCCATTGGTCAACGAAATAGGCATTGCACTTCCTAAGCATGAACTCAAGAATTGTTGACACTGGCATCGCTCTAATCCCCTTTGGCACATAGTTGAACACCTTGCGGCTAGGTGGCACATGCACCAACGGTGATGGACATCTTAGACCCCTTCGTACCTATGCTTCACTACATTCACAATGCCTTGATGCCGATCAGATATGATGCATAGCTCACATGAGGGGTCGGCAAGCCTCGTCCGAATGATGTATAGGAACCACTCCTAACTGTCATTGTTCTCCCCTTCTGTCAGTGCAAATGCAAGTGGAATAAGCTGGTCCTCAGCATCAACTCCAACGGCAATCATGAGGCAACCATAGTACTTGCCGGTACATGCCAATACATGCATTGCAGAACATGTTTGACAACACCGTGTTCAACAATTGTGCGGTTATTGTGGAACAAGTAGTACTCAAATCCAGGGTTTGTAGATTGCATACCCATCAGTATCCTTGGAAGCCGACCATAAGCCTTCTTCCAGTCACCCCATAATATTTCCATTGCCAACTTCACTCGGTAACGAATCATCAAAAATATCATCTCAATTAACGAAGCTACAGAAACATCTGGGTCAACGCAAACCACGCTAGTGATGCAGGTAGCTATGTACTTTGCCGTGACTTGTAGGTGTAGCCTGGACGGTTATGACGTACCACATGTGTGTGGTTCCTTCACACGAGAGATTTTCCAAAAAATTTCACGGGTCAACCTTGCCCACACCTTCCATGGACAACCCCTCAGGCATTGCACCATGTACCTTTTATTAATGTCAGAGTGGTAAACGGTGCCTCACAGAGTAATCTAAAATGAAGTCCTTCAACTCTGTAAGAGTTCTGAACTGCCTTCCCTTGCAAAGGATCGGCTTCCCATCCTCGTCTCTCCTTATATGTGCCATGCCTGAAGAACTATCCAGCAACTCATCATTACAAACGGCTCTGCCGACGTTTCTAACATTCTCGAAACCATGGCCCGTCGGTTCTTCGTCGAGTACCTCTATAACCACTCTAGCTTGTTCAGTAGTTAAACAAGGTTCCAGCCCTTTGTCCTCACTTGAGCTCCACTCCTCGTCGGAGTCGCTTGGGCACTCATCGGTGTCATCCAAGCTGGCTTCACCATCAGTTGAATTATTCATAACTCCGCATCAAAATTATCGTGCGACTGTGCCATGATATCTTCCCCACTTTCACTAGGATCTTGAGCCGATGGACTCACAGCTCGTGGCAGGTTTATTGGACGTACGGACAGTCCAACCAATTGCTCCAAAATCATATGAACTCTACCGTCTTGCGGAGCTAGTTCAGCATCGTTTGTCTGAGATATTGGTTCAAATGGAGATTGAGACATGTTCACAACAAACTATGGCTCATGACCTAGGCCTGACTCCCCCGCATTTATTGATCAGCATAACGATGTTGCTCTCCCCACACACATAGCTCCAGTGACTTAACAACCGATGCATACACAATTTCCCTATAAGTGCCTCAATCACGAACTGATCGAATGGGCATCATCAAAGGGTACCTCTTCAAACCAAATCCGGCATTATAACTACCCTAGCTGCCATAGACTCAAAGTCAATGTTCCTACTACCTCTCTCCCAAATTCCTGAGCAATTGTATATTCTGACAATTCTATCCATCTACAATGTAAGAGAATATATGAAATTTGTCAATATGATATTGACTTACAACTCCTATTTTATAAGCGACACAAAGTAACTACAATTTTCAGTACATAAATATGCCTGACATATAAATTTGGGATAATTGGCACTTAAATGTACAATTCCCTAAATGTTTATGTGTATCTAATCCCCTAGAATATATTATCTAATTTGCTAAAATTTCTTATAGCAAAACTAATCTGCCATAAAATTGTTATACACATAGCAAAACAAATTCGCCTAAATTTCATGTACGGAGAGGGAGAGGAGGATACCTTTCACCCGTTGGCCAACGTGGAGGAGGTAGTGAAGCCGCAGTGGCTGGCGTGGAGGAAGCGGTGAAGTCGTGGTTGAGGAGGAGGAGGAGGAGGGGGTGGAGGAGGGGGGTGGAGGAGGTGGTGGAGAAGGAGGGGAGGGAGGTGGAAGTGGAGGAGGAGGCAGCGGTGGCCGGTGGTGGCATAGGAGGCGGCAGGCTGCGGTGCCGGGGGCGGGTGTGGGAGGCAGTGGCGGCAAAGGAGGCGGCGAGGCGGCGGAGGACGCGCGGCAGCCGAGCACGAAGGCACGTCGGTCTCGAGACTTTGGCCCGATAGGGTTAACAGGCTACGGTGCCAAGATGGCTGGCGCCACAGACTCGGCCATGTCAGCCACCACGGTTCGGCAGCCACCACGTCCCCATGGTCTGTGGCACCGGAGACTATGGCGTCGCAGAGTGGCTCTGTGGCGCTATCTACTATGACGCCGTCAAAAGGGTTAGATTTGTAATTTTTTACCAGCGCGGGTTAACTTTAAAATGTAGATAAAAATGATTAATTAGTAAAAAAATTCCAAGAAGAATGCAAACAATCAAAGATGGTCATGAAATTTTTTTCCTATAACAAATTACCCACATAATACAACTGTTTATGGAGAATGCAAACGAAGATGATCCTGCCACATGATACAACTGTTTATGGAGAATGCAAACGAAGATGATCCTGTGTGCAAAGTTTATCTGATACATTGCCTCTTCATTGATCTATAAATTAAATATTGTCTCTTTGTCGAAGTAGGTTGTGAGTGCAAGATGTTTTATCTTTGCAAGATAGATGGAAACTGGCTCCTTTTAATATGCGATGACTCGAGTAATTTGTGTCTGTTAACGAATTGTGTGTTCTGAACTTCCATCCTAATATATTTGGGTGGATTTGTAACATGGTCCACATGGCTTTTAATATTTTGTGTTTACAATATGTTTGATTTTTTATTTATATATTAGTTCAGCCGTGAAAAGTTACTAGCAATATGTACGTGGGCAAGAATAATCTACCGAAATAGAATGTGACAGCCAATTTTGTTTGTGACAGCCAATTTTGTGTGGAAAAAAATCCATTTTTCAACCTTGAATTCTTACCCGAGTTCACATTTCAACCTCAAACTCTAAAATGGTCCATTTAGTACCCTAAACTCTTAATACCGTTTGATTTTCAACCCCTACCTGGTTTTGGGGAAAAAACTATAATGGCCCCTAGCCGAGTTGCAATGTCGGGAGTAGCCCCTGGCCGGGGGCAATGTCAATTTTGTCCCCGTGGAGCGTTCGGCAACTGATGCATGGCAAAATCGCAACCCAGGCCCGAACGAGGTAAAATCGGACCCCTGGCCTGCGACGGCCTAGAGATATCTATCCGCCCCGCAACAGGACAGGAGCTGCGCCCTGGGCCCACACCCACGGTCGCGCCCGGCGCCAGCGAGGACGAGCTCGCGTCCGAGGCCCGCGACAGGCCTAGGCTCACGGTCCACACGTGCGACGGCCCGATCGGGTCCCGTGCAACCCAGCTGTCCGCGCTCGCCTGTTTCCACCTCGGGTCACGTGCGCGCTGTCGACTCCGATTGGACTGGATAGCAATTTTTTTCTTTTTTCTTTCTCCTTTTTCCTTTTTGCTTACTCAGCTGGCACGCAGATTCTCTTACCTCTTTATATTGAGCTACTATGGTCCTCTCCCTTCCCCCTCTAGCTAGTCCTCTCCTCTCACTCCGTAGCTCTTGTCACTCTTCGCCTTCTAATCACAGTGAGCATGAGAGTATTAACCGATTATTTAGCAGCTAAAAAGAGCAAAATCAGCCATCCGAGTAGTTGATGAAATTAAAGATCAAGTCGAGACCTAGGAACGAAGGTGATGATGTATAGTACGATATCCTGTATATTAGGAGGTATCCACATACAATTCCCTGGGTTTCCAGAAAGGTACTGCGTATTTAGTAAGGATCCCCAGACCACAAGGTAACCCCTTGAAAAGAGGAAAGATATCCCTTAAACTAGGAAGTCAATCCCGACGTTCAAGGAAGCCGGAGTCCTACTCGGGCGTAAGTCCATGTCTAGTACGACTCTGGGAGCCCCTTATATAAGGATCAGCAATCCCATAGGGGAGGACAGGTCTTTCTAGTCGCATAGCGAGTTGAGCTAAATCCCAGGAGGTGAAGCCCTAGAAGACCCGCTACCTCAAAGGAGTCGAGTCCCGCGGGATTAGTTAGATTAGTCTGTGATTAGGCCTAGGGTAGTCACTAACATACACCCCCATTGTAAAGACGTTTTCTCCATCAATATATACGAACAAGACGTAGGGTTATTATCCTGAGGGAGGCCCGAACCTGTATAAAAAAGGGTTGTCCCCTGTTGTCAGATCTCCTGGCCTTGGGCCCTAGAGGTCCCTACACCCCAGTATCACCGTTCCACGAATACCGTAAGATCGCCGATTCACCTATCGTCGATAGATGGCGCCGACCGTGGGGACCTCTCCGGATCAAGCCATCAAGGAAGAATCAAAGTCGGCAGGATGTGCAACTAATTGCGATCAGCTCCTTTCGCCAACTGCACAGCCCTCGTCGGTCCAACCCGAAGAGGAGGAAGCAAACGCGGCAGGAAGTCCGATCGCCCCCACACGCCGTGCTGGGTACTCAGACCGGGGCTTCTATGACAACTTTGGCCCCATGGATCCGTACCCGGTCACGGATCGCGTGGATTTTGGAGAATACGCCCCTGGAGAGTACTCGGATCGCGAAGCAGATCGCTTCAGGGCCGAGTGCGCCAGGGCCTTCGACGGGAGTTGGTGCTGAACGACAACCTCCCGGCAGGAACGACCAGTCCAATGGTCGGAATTTCACCTGCGAGTTCTGATCGTCAGGACGATCACGACCTTACCCACGCCGCGTCTGATGAGGACAACGCGATGGAGTGTGGGTACACATCATCTAACCAAGGACCTCGAGTGGTTCTCGCGATCGACGATGGCCGCGAAGATCTCGAGGACCGAGATCTGCCTGGGGGCTCGCAACGACGTAGTACGATGGCCACTCCCCCCAGGAACGGGGACTTGCCTGCTGTTGCAGAAGAACCCCTCTAGAAACGAGGGACTACGTGTCCCGAACCGCTCGAAGGCTCGCGGAGGTGCGCAATCTGCTGTCACGACCACCGGCAGCGGATTTATCAACACCCGCAGGTATGCAATGGCTACAATGGCTGGGGGCTGACCTCCAAGAGGCCCAAGACCAAGCCGAGTCTTCTTGAGCCCAGTCAGTGACACGCAGCTCTACTCAAGTAAGAACCCCTTCTCCGCTAGAAGAGCGTGACTGAGAAGGACGACACCCCAGGAATAGGTCTCCTCAGGAGGAGCCACCTACTGACCTCTGAGACCAGCTCAATAGGCACCGACACCAAAGGCGCCAGCAAGATCAACAGCTCCCTCAGAGGGACCACACGCAACACGCCAACGTTCGCGGCCGAACTTCGACCTCGAACAGCGGCGAGAATGCACCTTATCGGGGAGCCTTCAGTGGATGCCAAGCGCTATCCCAGGAGCTCTGGCAGGTGCACTGGCCTTCTCGTTTCAAGCCTGGGTCACTAGAATCGTATGACGGCACCACGAATCCCGTGGAATTCCTGCAGATCTACACCACCGCGATCGAGGCCGCAGGCGAGGACGAGAAGGTTATGGCCAACTATCTTCCTACTGCTCTTAAGGGAGCCGCAAGGACTTGGTTGATGAATTTACCCCCAGGAACGATCCGTTCGTGGGGACAGCTCTGCGATATGCTCCTTGGGAACTTCCAAGGTACCTTCCCATGACCTGGTCGTGTCGACGATCTATTCCTAGTTGTCCAACGACCAGACGAGACCTTTTGAGAGTTCACCAAGAGGTTTAGTGCGGTCCGCAGCACTATTCCAGAGATAACTGACTCGGATGTCATCCGCGCCTTCACTCGGGGCAGCAGAAACGAGATGTGTACGCACGACTTGATCATGCGACCGCCAAAGACCACGAGACAGCTCATGGACATGGCTGAAAAGGCCGCCTGTGCGGAGGAGACCCTGCGATACATCAAGCAACAACGAGGCGGGCCGACTAATTCTCCCCTCCGAGCAAGGGACGATTCGAGAAAGACTAAACGCAAGAAGAAGTCCTCCGGAGGGAAAAGGAGAAAAGGACCAAAGCCGACGAGATAATGGCCGACATCTCCGAGAAGCGCACCTGGCGACCGCGCCCCAAAGACAAGTCTACCAATTCCTCCAACAAGCCATCCAAGCCCTGGTGCGACTCTCACTAGACCAACTCGCATGATCTACGTCAGTGCCGCATCTTCAAGAAATGCCTTAGGGAAGAAAGAGAGAAGTTCTGCGAGGAGGATCCTCAGGTCGCTAACAACAGTTGGGACATGACTTCCGACGACGATGACTCCACTCCTGAGCCTTTCCAGGGGCACGTCAGAGCAATCGAGCACATATTCAGGGGCTCAACCTCTTATGAGTCAAAAAGGCAATACAAGGCGATTGCCCGAGAAGTTTTCACGAGTGTACCACGGGTCCCTCGGGCGGTCAAGTGGTCCGAGGTCACGATCTCTTTCGACCAGACAGACTGCCCTGAGAACTGTGCTCAGCCGGGACGATATCCGATTGTTGTCGAACCAACAATCAACAACTGCCGAGTAGGCCGAGTGCTGGTAGATGGAGGGAGCTCCCTCAATATCCTATTCACCAACGCCCTTGACGCAATGCAAGTACCATGGTCGTCCGTCCAGACAGTGATGCAGGCATTCCATGGTATCATCCCGGGCTTGTCGGCCACGCCGATCGGGCAAGTCACGCTCCTGGTTACCTTTGGTACACCGGAGAACTTCCGAACAGAGAAGGTCCTGTTCGACGTCGTCGATTTTGAAACAGCGTACAATGCTATCCTGGGACGCCCGACTCTAGCCAAGTTCATGGCAGCAACACACTATGCCTATCAGTGCATAAAGATGCCCGGCCCAAAAGGCATCCTCACGATAAAAAGCTCCTCCAAAGAAGCGCTCCTCTGCAATAAGCGCAGCCTCGACCACGTACGAACGCTCCAGGGAGAAGGGGAGCATGCCCCCTCAAAAGCCAACGCAGTCGTAAAGACTCATGGCAAAGTGAAAGTCATTCCTTTGGATCCGGCAGAACCCTCCAGGACAGTCCTGTAACGTCCCTATTTTACTATCATTGTAATGCGCATCATATGCATCTCATGGCATGAACATATAAACCTAAAAACGAGTAAGTTTTTGAAATTTTTCAAATACTCGACAAGTTTTCAAATTACATGTGAAGGTTTAAAATGAATTCAGACCTTGACCTAAAACCCTTCGAACCTCTCACTTTTGAGCTTAACTTGAGTGGTTCGTTGAAATGAATTTAGAGGGGAGAAGGAGATTAAAATTAGAAAAGAAATAGAAAAAGAAATCAAAGTAAAAGATCAAAGAGATGAAAAAGGGAAACCCTAAAAACGAAAACCCTAATCTCACCCTAAGGGCATGAAAATGATTTTTACGTATTATGCATTTAAAGTAATGCGGCAAGATGTTCTCATGTTAATATCAATTTGATTTTGGCTTTGGGAACTAGATTCAAATCCAAACCGGAAAAGGGAAATCCAATTTGAAATGAAATTCAAATTAAACATCAAAACAGAAAAATTGGTTTGGAAGGAAATCAGCAAAAACCCTAAACCTTTTCTACCCGGGATGGGCTCCCTCTTCTCTCCGGCCCATCTCCCTTCTATTCCGGCCCAGCCCGCCACCGCCTCCCTTCCTTCTCCTCTAAGGCACCGGCGCCGTCCTTATCTCCTCACCCGGTCTCTCTCTCCTATTCTCTCTTCGGTCACTGCTGCTCCCAAGCCTTGCCGAGCTCCCTCGCCGGAGCTTGCCTCCCCGACCGCCGCTCCGTTCCCGCCCTTCCTCGCCCTGTCCGCCACCGTCTCTCGGCCGAGCTTCACCGGAGTCCTCCCCGTCGCCTCGGTCCTCTGCCCCTCCCATCGAGCCCGCCTTGCCGCCGCCCTCGGCTCCACCTCCCGACCCAGCATCTTGCCCGAGCTCGGTAAGCCCGTCGCCGCCGCTCTTTTCTCCCCGGAGCTCGCTGCCGGCGGCGTTGCGCCGGGCAAGCCTTCGGCCGACCGAGCACACGGCCAAGCGTCGAAATGAGCTCTCGACCGAGCTCCATTAAAGCCACTAATGGCCTAATCATTGTGCTGCTAAGACACAATCAATGCCAATAATTGGGTATTAATTGCTAATGGTGATTAAAAGCTATAATTAGCACTAACAGTGCTGTTCGGACACAGTTATGACTCCATTAAATACTGATCATGTTTAATGAAGTGTAATTAGTGAGTATAATTAATGCCCAGACTAATTATTGAGCTCCATTAAGTGCTAATCACAGCTGTTAAAACACATTTAATGAGAATCATTGGTAATTAATGTTAACAGACATGTTAATGACTCCAATTAATGAGCAAACAGTACATTAATGAGCTCCATAAGTTTGTTTCTATGATCAGTGGACCCCACGGGTCAGAATTTAAGAAAATGTTAAAAGAAAATAAGAAGTATATGACACATGGGTCCCAATTGTAAGAATAAAAAGAAAAGATTAAATAAAATAAAAGTCTATGACAGTAGGCCCCACCTGTCATTGACCTAGTCAATTTTGGTCAAAATTGACCAGTAGGGCCCACATGTCAGCCTCTGCTAATATTTTAATTAATTTAAACATTAATTTTACTGAGAAAAATACAACAAAGGGTGAAAAATGGTTTAAATCTTGTAAAATGCATAGAAAATTCATATTTAATCAGAAAAATGCAAATAATATATCAAAATGTTCAGAAAAAGAAGATCTATTCAAAAACATCATTTCCATCCATGTTTGCATGCTAGGAATAATACAATTTGCTAAAAACTCAAATTAGGGTTTCCGATTAGCCGGAGGATTTTCGGATCGTGATATTTTATGCGTCCGGACTCCGATTAAATTGATTCCACTTGCATTAGTCCTTATTTTGCATCCTCTACGTCATAGCATGCATGCCATCTCATGCCGATGTTCAGCATTTAGATATTTACTGTTATACCCATGTTTCCGGTGTTTTCGTTCTTCTCCGATAGAGCCGGAAGGTCCAGAAGACGGTAGTCTCGATCACGAGCAGGGTGTAGTTGCAGAGCAACCAGGCAAGCAGCCCCTTTGGTCACATTGCAAAACTCCTACTATTTGCAAAGTATTAGTTGTTTTTAAATTCATTATCACATGCGTTCAAATTCTACTTTTCCGCTAAGCAGAACCCTAATCCGATGTGTAAAACTCGCCTTGTCGCTTAAACAACTCCACCACCATCCCAACCTATCTAGAGTAGAATAGTGTATACTGTGTTAATGCTTGCTATATTACTAATGCTTAGACATGCTTAGACTTGTAGCAGTCATGATTTCTTGGATGGCAGGCAACTTCACACTGTTGGATGGGTTACGTGGTAGGTGGGTGTTCACCGGGATAACTAATGAACTTGCTTAATTATATCTGGGTTTAGACGAGAGGCCATGGCTGGGAGCATGGTGGGTTGTCTCGTCTTCCCGCAAGGACCGGTTACCGGTGTCCCTTCGAACCAAGATTCGCGTACTTCTACACGGGTGGATTATGGGGCCACCCACGACTCACTAATTTGCCTAGACTTAGTGTATGAGCTGCATTAGTTTGCCGTTTCCATTTACCGGGTGCGTGAAAAAGGAATGTGGTGTGAGGTCTCATATAAGGGTGGGGTGGACACACGGTCTGGGAGACTGGGGATGTACCTCGATTCACAACGTATGGGACCGTGTCGTAGTTACGGCCGGACTGATGCACATGGACTATCCCGTACGGGTGGCTCATACTGAGGTCGACAGCATTGTAACGGTCGTGATTGATCACCCTCTGCTAGCACACCTCGTGAAGTGTGTGATTGGCCTAGCACTAAGAGACGATCAATGCGTGTAGGTAAAGATGTACACCCCTGCAGGGTTTGAACTATTTGAATAGCCGTGTCCACGGTTATGGACAACTCGGTAAGATTTTGCATCGAATTAGACAACTATAACAATACTCTAAAACTTGCCAACTCTAAGGACGTGGTTAGCGACAGCTTCCTCCCAAGGTGGTCGAGGATGGGTCGAGGTATCTAAGGTGTGGTGATCTGCAGTAAGGATTGATCGGAAGTGTTCGACTCGTCCCCTTTAAAAAGTACTCTGGTAGTCGGTTTCTAATCTACTTACTCCTATTGACAAAGGTAAAACTTGCTTTCCGCAAATTAGTCCACAATTACCCCTTTTATTGATACTTGGCACATCTATTACTACTTCCGCACTGTAAGTCTTGCTGAGTACAATTTTGTACTCACCCTGCTATTGTTGATATTTTTGTTGCAGAGGAAACTGCCCCTCCTGAGGGTGGTTTCTATATAGAACTCGACACCGACGACTCCTAGACGTCGGGAATCCCAGGCAGTGATTCTGCCCCTGGGGTTGGCAGCTTGGTTTGTTTCGCTGCCACTTTTGGCTCCACTGTTTTGGCTTCGTAGCCGCTAATACTCTTCCGCTGTGTGTATTTGGATCTTCGGATCCTTGTGTGAATATATGTTTGTTAAGTTTCAAACTTATAATATTGTAGTTTCGGTCGTAGAGTTACTGTTGTGAAATCTGGTTGTTTTCGCCTGCTCATGTGCCATGCGTGTATGTTGATGAAGCACATGTTGTGGGTAGGATTTCAGAGTTCCTATCATAGAGTTGTTAGGTTTGATCACCCCTGTGAAGCGACTCTGCTACTGAGAGGTTGGGAACTATATCACCCTACTCCAGCCGAGCCTTAATTTGCCGGGACGAGTTCGGGGTTGATGTTCCGGCTCGGTAGTGAAAGAGTGAGGAGACTATATCACCCTACTCGACCTGTGCATTAGTTTGTCGGAGAAAGTTCGGGGTTGATGTCTCGGGCTATTCGGAGCCATATCACTCCACTCCTCTTGGGGTTGATACCCAGGAGTTGAGGTCGGGGTTGACGTTTTGACTTAGCGGGTGGTTTTACTTAAGACTCTCTGTTATGAATTCTAGGGTTCGACAGCTTTGGTATCAGAGCAAGACTGACTGTAGGATGACCTTTGTCTTGGCCGTTGTTGGGTCTAGAGGTTGCAAAAACTATTTGAACTTAAAAAGGATTTGCGAAAAGTATAAGTAGTGACTCTGTTTTCTCCTTATCCTTTTCGATCCTAGTTCTTCTCCTTACCTCTTCGGTTGGTTGAAAAACGAATTTGCTACTTTCTTGCCTCGTTCAAAAGTTGGACTTCATGTGTGCAGGGAATCCTTACCTTCCCTCTTACCTTGTCCCGGTTAATACCGACTCTACCGATTACTCCATTAACATGTTCAGATTCTGTTCATCTTGTAAATCGTGAAACTCTTTTGAATTCATTCCGTTCAAGTTTCCTTATGATCTAACCATGATTTTGTGGCAACATCTATTTCTTTTGATTCAAATGGCCGAACATCCGGAAGGTAGCCAGCATGCTGCTGGTAATCAAGGTCGTGGCTCTGGTCACGATAATGTTCCTCCCCCACCGCCATCCATGGCAGAGGTGTTGATGCAGATCGAGCGGAATCGAATGGACCAGACTCGCCTTTTGGAGCATCTAGTCCGGAATACTGCTCCCCAACCCGAAGCTCGAGTTGGAATTTCAGATTTTCTGCGAACGCAGCCTCCGGCATTCAGTCGTTCAGAGGATCCTATCGAAGCTGATGACTGGCTTCGCAGCATCGAGCGCAAATTGGAGACCGCGCGTATCCCCGCGGCTGATCGCGTGGACCTCGCGGCGTACATGCTTGAAGGTGCTGCCGCATCATGGTGGGAGAACTTCCTTGCCGTCCAGGAGAAAGGTCACGTGGTTACGTGGCAGGAGTTCTGCGATGCTTTCCGTGGAACTCATATCCCCGAAGGTGTCATGGATATAAAGAAGGAAGAATTCCGGAATCTAACTCAAGGACGGAAGAGCGTCACCGAGTACCTCCACTCCTTCAACCACTTGGCGCGTTATGCTCCTCGTGACGTTACCACCGATGCGGACAGACAAGAGAAGTTCCGCAAGGGTTTGAATCCGGAGCTTCGTTATGAGCTGCTTCCTTTTGACTTCGCCAACTTCCAGGTTTTGATGAACAAGGCTGTCAAGATGGAGCACGGCAAGCTAGTTCTTGAAGAATCTAGAAAGCGTGCTCGAGATGCAGTGAAGCCCTCTTCTTCCACTCCGCAAAAGAGGCGTATTTGGATTCCTGCTAGTGCATTTAATCGCGCTACTCCCGCCCCAAGACCCTCCGGTTTTGTGCCTCGTCCTCTAGTTCCCAGTTTCCAGCCGAGGCCAATGGGAGGACAATCTGCTGAGTTCGCTCCAAGACCACCGTTTGGAGCTTGCTTTAAATGTGGCCAGCCTGGTCACTTCTCTCGTGACTGTCCTCAGCGACAGAACCCTACACCTAATCCTGCTCCAGCGCAAGGTCAACCTCGAGGCAATGTCCCCGCCAAGAAGGCGAATCCGCAACATCCGTCTGTGAATCGCGGTCGCGTGACTCACGTGGTCGCAGAAGAAGCTCAGGAGGCAACCGATGTTGTGATTGGTACGCTCCTTGTTAATTCAGTTCCAGCATCAGTTCTTTTCGATTCAGGGGCTTCTCATTCATTTATATCCAAGAGGTTTGCGGATCAGCATGATATTCCTTATGAGGCTATGCTCAACTCCCTGGCTATAATCTCGCCGGGATCGGTAATGAGAGCCTCCCAAGAATGCCGTAATGTTTGTATCAAGGTAGGCAATCTGGATTTCCTCGCCACCTTAATTGCTTTGGTCTCCGTGGACATCGATGTCATTCTTGGAATGAATTGGTTAATTGCACATCAAGCCCTGATTGATTGTGCGACGAAGACAGTGGTTCTTTCTCATCCCTCCGGTGGAACCGTTCAGTTTGCTCCAGAGTTCGTCAAATCCCATCTTTGTGCTCTCGAAGGTAAATCTCTTCCTGATCTTCCAGATGTTCCGGTAGTCTGTGACTTTCCGGATGTCTTCCCCGACGAGCTTCCAGGTTTACCACCGGATAGAGATATCGAATTTGTTATTGAGTTGGTTCCCGGATCCGCTCCTATCTATCGTCGTCCTTATCGGATGACTCAAGATGAGTTGGATGAAATGAAGAAACAACTCTAGGAGTTGGAAGCAAAAGGCTTCATTCGACCGAGCTCCTCTCCTTGGGGATGCTCTGCCCTATTCATGGAGAAGAAAGATAAAAGCCTGCGGATGTGTGTTGACTATCGACCTCTTAATGAGGTGACGATTAAAAATAAATATCCGCTTCCACGAATCGATGATCTATTCGATCAATTAACCGGAGCAACCGTCTTCTCCAAGATTGATTTGAGGTTGGGCTACCATCAAATCAAGATCCGACCCGAAGATATCCCAAAAATGGCATTACGACTCGCTATGGGTTGTATGAATACACCGTGATGTCTTTTGGGTTAACCAACGCTCCTGCTACCTTTATGAGGTTGATGAATTCCATTTTCATGGAATATCTAGATCGTTTTGTGATCATCTTCATCGATGATATCCTGATTTTCTCCAAGACGAAAGAAGATCATGCTGAGCACTTGAAGCTTGTCTTAGGAAAGCTTCATGAACATCAGCTTTATGCTAAGTTCTCCAAGTGCGAGTTTTGGCTCGAAGAAGTCGCTTTTCTAGGCCACGTGCTTTCGGCGAAAGGTGTCGCCGTGGATCCAAGCAAAGTAAAGGTTGTTCTCAATTGGGAATAACCCAAATCGGTCACGCAAGTGCGGAGTTTCCTCGGTCTGGCCGGCTATTATCGCCGTTTTATCAAGAACTTCTCCAAACATGCTAAACCGTTGACCGAACTCCTCAGGAAAGAAAAGAAGTTCGAGTGGACCGAAAGGTGCAAAGAAAGCTTCCAAGAGCTAACACTACTGCAGAAAAGGACACCAGTGACGGGCCTAAAATGCCCATTAGTGACGAGCGAGCAGGCCCGTCACTGGTGATCCGCCACTGGTAAGTGGTTATCAGTGACGGGCTATCCGCTCGTCACTGGTGATCTATTTACTAGTGACGGGCGCGTATGAGGGCCCGTCACTGGTAAGATAATTACCAGTGACGTGCTATATTATCCGCCCGTCACTGGTAAGATATACAGCAGTGACGAGCTCTCCAGTCCGCACGTCACTGCTGTTATGAGAGGCCCAACCACGGTGCTACCGCGGCAGCAAAAGCAGCCTAAATGGCTGCGGCGGCAGCCATTTAGGCTGCCGCGGCAGCAAAAACAGCTCTTTCGGCTGCCGCGGTAGCCATTTTCGCTCCTGCGGCAGCAAAAACAGCCATTTTCGCTGCCGCGACAGGATTGCGTCAACTGTGGCGCTCTCCAGCCCCTGTGTACTGCAAGGGTTCTAGAGGGGGTGTACCCCTTGGGTGTAGTGTGGGGAAGGAGGTGCCAAGGTGCTGCCGCGGCAGCAGAAACGGCCCTTTTTGCTACCGCGGCAACATGTTGCCTCTAGGAAATTTTGCACGGACGATGGTACCGTTTGCCGGTGTAACTCGCGCGCGCTGTGGACCTTCGGTCGCCATTCTCCTAGGGCGTGCCGCTGTGGCCTAATAGCGCTTGCGGCGTTGCCTCGTTGCGTCGGCATCCTACGTGCCCGGTGCTTCCAAGGCCACCTCGCTCGCGCTCTCGGATGTCGCACACGATAAGTAGATCTGTCAAACTGACTACGAAAATAACAAGTGCCAATACGTAAATATGTCCACAAGCGTACAAAGTAGACCAGTTCGGGAATACACGACCACAAACACAATACATATGCAATGTTTTTCCGTTTCGAAGGGCCTATCTTCACGCTTTTTTCCCTCCTCCAGGGCCTAGCTGCATGTGGGCGAATGCGTCGTCTTGGGTTGGGATTTGGCGAACTCGCTGCTCTGTGCGAGCGGCGTGTTCCTCCCTTGGGTCATTGCCGGCGTAGAAAAGCCCCGTATCCGAGACGACGTCCTTGTTGATGATATTCGCGAACACATTCTGGAGGCGTGCAAACTCTTGCTTCCAGTCATATGGCTTGTGCTCGAGGTTATTACTCCACTTGCGTAAGTCGTCATGTTTGCGAAACGTGTTCCGCGCCCGTACAAAGTCGTCCATGTGGCAGCAGACGTAGTAGCCACACGTCACACTATTCTCCGGCTGCTGTCTGCAACAGAAATCGGTCACGTGTTTGAAGCGTGGAGCGCCACTTCTTTTTACCATAGTTCCTCCTCCTCCCTTCTGTGCAAAGTCGAAGAGAGCATCATCCAGAACTTTCTTGAGCAGGGTGTAGTTTTTCTTCACCCTCTTCATGGAATCATAGTAATAAGCCTTGCTTTCCTTCGGCGTTAGCACTAAGAGGATCCAGTGGTCGCTGCCCATACATGTGAACAAACCAATATTAACCCACGAAGTTGGCTAGGTGCACAAGCCAAAGAGAAATTTACGAAAGCACAAAGTAGAGAATGACTTACAAGGGATTGTAGGGCACGAGTAGGTATTCCTTGCCCTTATGCACTATCATCGCACTCACGAGGTATTCTTTCATAATCTCCCTACCTTCTTGGGAGCGAACGTTGTTCTCGTGCATGTGAAACGGATCTGCTATTGCAACATCGAGAATCTTCAAGCGTCTGATCTCTCTGGTTAGGTGAAGCGCCCATAGCCTGACGAAGGATGCTTTGAGCCGATAAAGGTTGAACATGCCGAAGATCTCCGCAAAGTCCAGATAGAACTTGTCCGCGGGATACTGCTCGACGAAATGGAAACCCTCTGGCACCTTCGCCGTGTAATACGAGACATTCGTTTCATCGGGTCCTAATTCAATCTCTCGAATGTTCTCATGCAGAATCTTCATTTCGTTTGGGAGGACGTCGAACTCATCCTTTGATACCATCGGGTGACCCGGGACGTGATAGGGCCGCCATTGACGACCCGTTGCTCGCTGTCCTGATTGGGAAGATGCTGCGTATGTTAAGGATTTCTTCAACCTCGCCCCACCCTGTCTATCGTAAGTACCGGTGCTAGCATGTGTCTTCTTCGCCCCTTTTTTGCTTGTGCGCTGCGTATCCAGGGATATGGCCCTCTGACCGGCCATCGCTTCTTTGGCTGCGCCCACGAGTGTTTTAGGAGTCAACTTCGTGTGGGCTTCCTCGTCATGCTTGGGTGGCGGCGTATCTACAAATTCTCGTGCCTCTTCGTCACGACGCATGCCATGCTCCGCGTCCTCCTCGGCATCCTCCATCTCCAGATCCCTGTAGGATAGAGGTGTGGAAATACCCAAAGGAGATGGTCTTGCTGATGGACTGTGGGTGTGGCTCGGCGAAGGTGCTGGACGATTGGAGGTCTCAATCAACTTTATCGCGTCCTTCGGCCACCTAAGAAAAAACCCTTTGCAGGCTCCTAGCTTCTCGTATCCCTCTTCAGGGGGGTCATTCAGAACCAAGTCCTCAAAGGTGTCAACCACCTTAGTCAACTCCACCCTCGCCATGTTTGGTGGTAAATCCACACAGTGCATCCTGTTCTCCGGCGTTATTGGGTGGACCCGACCATACGCGACCGTCACCATCGAGCTGAGCACTTGGGTCTGGAGATGGCACGGAGTTATCACCTGCGGAACATATGTATGGGTCATCGATGTTAGAGTCGAAACAACGAAATCTGTACGACACCCTTACGATTTGTTGAGCCGACGACGCTTACTGTTAGGCCGTCGATTGTATTTGGCGACCCGGGGCCAACGCCTGAGACAGAGGGGCTACTACTCCTTGTAGCAGTGAAGGGCGGCGGCTGCGTATCCAGATTATAGGGCGGCGGCTGCGTAGAAGGATGCATGGGTGGACGTTGTAGCTGCTCATATATAGGCCCTAATATACGTTTCACCGCCGCCTCCACTCGCGCATCAAATTCTTTATCTTGCTTCGCTTTCCTCCGCTCGCGGGCAGCCTCGCGGGTTTGGGGACAGTAATCAGCCCATCGAGCCCCATACCCGACACCCATCACGCGGCCACGAGTCTCCGGCTTCCCGAGAGCCTTGTTGATAGGGTCTTGCCACCTGTCGCTATCGACAGAGTCCTGTGAGCTCTGAGGTTGCTGGCTCAGCTTTTTCTGCAAGCAACATGAACCGTTCAGAAACGTAATCTTTAGGAAATTAATCTACGTAGGACAAATAAAGTAAAATGGGTTCAGAGGTTACCAGTTCTTCGTGCACGTCCTTCATTTTCTCGTGCGTGAAGATCGGTTCCCCCGTCGCAGGGTCAAATTTTGCGCGGGCCCTCACAAAATCCTTTCCGCGCCCTTCCTGGATGTCCGAGAAAGGGGGTTCTTTCCCGGCCGCAATCAACCTTGCATTCTCCTTCTCCCATTTAGGCCTCTTCCCTTGGTAACCACGGCTGCCGAGTCTGTGATCACCCACGATCTTCCCCCGCATGTCCTTCCCCCAATCACTCTTCCTCCTGAATTCATCGCCGGAGCGAGTTTGAATGAACTCGGTCCAGTCCGCCTCATCTATCGTAGGCCATTTCGTCTTTATCACGGTCTCAAAATCTTGATCCTTCATTTTATTGGCATGGTATCGCCAGGTATTCAAGGATTTGGACATCATGCTCAAGGCTTTCGTTGCGACTCTATTTTTGTCGGCCTCCGGGACGGACTACCTGCTGAATAGCCTGTCCAGGAGGAGAGTTTGAAGATGCTCGATTTCTCTCGTCCTTATGTCGGGGGTTGTGATCTTCACGGTTTCACGCAGGATGCAGCCTACGGCGTTTGAGTACCCCTGTGTAGCTTTTACAGGACTGGCTAGTTTACCCAGATCGTCCACTCGAGTGATTATGAAGGTGTCCGTACTCAACTTGTTAGGTCTCCTAGGCGCGAGCCGCCTTTTTCGCTTGGCTGGTGGAGCCCCGTCCGCCTGTTCTTCTTCAATACCGGTCTCGTATTCACGGCCGGTCCCTTCGTCACGATCGGTCACGTCTTCAGCACCGCCGGACTCTTCGTGAGACGAATCGTACTCGTTGTTATCCCCGGCAGCAGGGTCGTCGACGATGGCAAGGTCCCGGGGAGCTTCCGC
Organism: Stipa capillata; assembly: GCA_019208055.1. NCBI lineage: Eukaryota > Viridiplantae > Streptophyta > Magnoliopsida > Poales > Poaceae > Stipa > Stipa capillata. Next base: position 28,337 of record JAGXJF010000883.1, read on the forward strand.
ACACCCCTCGATATCTCGGGACGACGACGGGGCATCGGTTGGTGTCCGCGACGAAGAGGGAGTACTTCCGGCCATTGAGAGGCTAAAAATAATAATAAAGTTTTCTTTGCAATTGAGATTTTGAAATATTACATAAAACATTTCAAAATTTGGCAGGTTATTGAAATAAATTGTTGAAAATTCAAAATTTCGGCATGACCTTTGCTAAAATTATGCAAAATTGAGTATCGAACGTTGACAAAATGTTGACGAAGCAACATTTTGCCAAAACGTTGAACTCAGTTTCCCTGAAAAAATAAACAAAGCAACTCATGTTGCCTCGGCTCGACGGCCGGTACCACAAGCATATAATGATTCATTTCGGCATACATCAAATATTCAAAACAAAAGCTAACGGAAGATATAACCACAACTCGAAACATACTACACCTAAACCTCGACTTAATGCATAGCACCATGTCATATACTTATTCTCATTTAAGTTTCGAAAGACATTATTCAAGTTTTATATCATCAAGCAGACCACCAACCATGAGCGTTACACTTAACACTTGCATCATTAATCTCACAGAACAGATCGAGCAGCGCTGTTTTTTTCTTTCTTGAAAAGAAAGCCTTTTTTGTCTCTCAGCCTCTATAGCATGAGGATGCACACATCACATATTTCATTATTACATTATTTATGAAATAAGCAAAGGTAGCGCCAATGCTTATAAAGTTTATGAAATAAAGCAGGGCAAGACAACTGCTAACATCCAAATCAGCAAAACAATAGAAGCAAGAAGAAGCAAACCTGAGAATTAATCAACAACTATATGAGCCGAGTATTGAGTTTCATGTATTAACCAATTTGTTTCACGCTCTCTCTCGACTAGCTTGCTTTCTAGGAGTATATGACATGCATGAGGGCTCATTTTTCACGTAATCTAGTAGTTCGGGAGCTCACTTGGCGGGAGGATGAGGGGGCGGTTGCAATGCGGGACGATGAGGAAGGCGGCTGTGGCGGCGGCGTCGGCTCCGGCGTTCGGCGAGGGAGGCGGCCCCGGCGTCCGGCGAGGGAGGCGGCTCCGGCGTCCTGTAATACCCAAACTTAACGATTAGGGTTTCGTCCTGCATTCATGCATACATGTCATCATCATCACCCACACCTTACTTAAACTTAGTTGTATATCAACTTTATTTTATAGAATATGTACATATCTCATCCTCGTGGATATGTTAACAAACACCAATCAACTTATTCGAAGTATCGAACCTCGATAATAACACTCGCAAGTAGTGGGGCCAGTGAACCCCGTCGATGAATCCCCCTACTAACCCTCTCTTTCTCCCCAAGATTTGTCTCAAGAACCACATGAAATAACAACTCGATTGAAAACATCCGAGCTCAAACCCTAAAACATCAAAAACTAGGGTTTGGAGAAAGGGCAAGCAAATATGGGTGAAAACTTGTCAAATTTTGGGGATGGCCTTGAATATGGAAAGGTCAGCTCCATGCCAAATTTCAAAAAATTTGGAGGAGTTTAAAACCTAGTTGCAGTTCAAATCGTCGAATTAGGTCAAACCCTAGGATTGAACTAGTCACCCATTCAAACAAACCCCAAATTGATTCAAACTTTACAGTAGCTCACAAATAATGTTTAGAAGGTCCCATAAAAATTTCAGAATTTTTGGAGCAAGAAATGCACATAAAATAACATGGGGAATTGTTCTGGAATAAAGAAAAAGAAAAAAAATCAAAAACCCTAAGCGTATTGGGCCGCCCAGCCGGCCCATCTCCTTCCCGCGCCTCTCCCTCTCTCTCTCCTGTCATGCGGGGCCCGTGCGCCAGCCTCTCCCGCGCCTCCCCTCCCTCTACCATGTGGGACCCCGCCGGTAGGCCCTCCCATCCACGTCGTCGCCGGCCAGAGGCCGAGCGGGGCGGCGCCCCACTGTTCCGACCAGCCCCGCCGCCCTATAAAAGCCTTCCCCCTCCGCTCGGACAAACTCCCCCACGTCCCGGAACCCTAGCGCCACTCCTCCTCCCTCCTCCTCCTGAGGTGAAGTTCCTCTGCGCCGCCTTCTTCCCGAGCTCCGGCCGCCTCTCCGACGAGGAATTCCTCCCGGCTCCGAGGTCCTCCGGCCCCCAATCCACCTCCCCGAGCTCCTCTTCCCTCCTCTCTAACTCCCCCTCCTCTCCCTTTCGCAGGACCAAGCCCCGAACACCCCCACCGACGAGCTCCCGAGGCCGCCGCCGTTCCCCCCTCGTCGCCGCCTACCCTCCGGTCTCCCCCAACCTCTCCGCACCACCGCATCCGCCCGAGGGTGAGCTGCCGCCTCTCCCTGCCACGTTTCTGAGCTCGCCGCCGCCCCTAACGCCTCCGGGCTCCACGCCGGCGAGAGCGCCGCCGTCGTCTCCCCCTCCGGTCGGGTTCTAGAGAGAGAGAATGAGGGAAAGGGGTGAGGGAGAGAGATGAGGCCGCGTGGCCTCTTCTGATTGGGCCACGGGTGCTCGGGTAGGACCCATAGGTCAGTGGGGTAGGGTTATGGGGACGTAGATCTGGGGTAGGGCTCGCTCGGGTGCGCGTAGAGTTTTAGATCCGACCTGGGTAGCTCTCGGGTGCACCTAGCGTTTTAGATCTGGCCGAGAAAGGAAGGTTAGGGTTAGGGTTATTTTCCATTTCGGGTAGGAATTCAAACGCCCATAACTTTCTGAACCGTAAGTCCAAATTTGATAAATTTTATATATTTGAAAAGCTCTTGAAATTCTCTACAATCTGGATGGATCAAAAGTTAATTTTGAGCACATGCACAGGATGATATCTAGGGTTGTTATTTTGCCACTTTCGAGAGTCGGTAAACCCTAGCTTCGCGACCGTAGCTTCGATTCCGACAAGATTGATAGTTTCGGAGACCTTGCAACATTCTCTACAGTCTGGTCCAATTAGGTGCCTAACATTGGGCACATGCACCATAGGTCCCTTACAGTATGAGTTGTAGTTCCCCTTTGTCGCCGTTCGTCGAATAAACCCTAACTCGATGGTATTAGCCCTGAGTTGGACAATTCCACTACGTTAACCTCGTATTCCCGAGCACTTTCATACGATAAGTATTGCAGGTCATGACCATCCACTGTGAGTAGTAACTTGCAAACCCTAAATTCCCCTCTCGATAAATGCCACGTTGTCGATAAACCCTAACTTCGTGACGGTAACTTCTGATCGGATGATTTCAGTAACGTTAGGTTGAATTCCTAAATGTTTACCTAACACTCATGTTTACGAACCTTGACTATCCATTTAGGTTAGTAATCCTTAACCCTCCTCGTACCCTCGCATAAATGACATGCATATCTAGTACCACTAAGCATGCATACATGTGGAATCTTATTGTTTCTTTTATCGTTTCCTTTCCGGTTCTTCGAATTAATTACAAAAGAGCCTGAAGAAGGAGACCACCCGGCTTACGACTCCACGCAAGACCAGGAACAACCCGAGCAAGGCAAGCAGAGCTTGTTGCATCTTACTTTCCGTATTCTTGTGTATGCCCTGTTTATGTGTACTCATGCGTGAATGGTTGCTTGAATGCCATATGTGAGGTTGAAAACACTAGTATGCGTAGGATGTGTCTTACGTTGAGAATACCTTATGGCTCTTCAACTAAATTGATTAAGTGAGTTGGGAGAGCCGAGGGCGTGCACAATGGGTACGGTTGGTGTTAATTGCAGAGTGAAGGCGACCCAGGAGTAAGTAGAGTTTTGTCGTCACACCAACCCTATTTTCAGCGTGTCACCATCCCTTATCACGCGGGAACGTTAGCGGGAACCAACATTGAGGTATAGTTGGGATAAGTCTCCATGCCTTTGGAGGCTAGCTACCTCCAAATGGTTATGCACTCACTATGCCTGCAATGGTTGAGTTGTCGGTAGCGGTTCGAGAGATTAAATGAAATTGTGTGCATGATGGATCGATTTGGAATTGACATAGGGCTGCCCTAATTGATTCGTAATATGTTAAATGGATTCATTTGGATTGGATTCATGGGCTGCCCCAATGGACTTGAAATTGATGATTGGGTCTGGTGTTGATTTGTTTACGCTATGTATGTATCTGGAATTAGCCTGTTACCTAAGTTGTCCTTACTTCACCTTGTTAATGCTATGTTCTTAATCTGTATATTGTTACTCTGAGAAGCATCATGTTTACTTGTTGCTGTACTAGTATGGGTAGGACATTTAATCAAGCACGAATAAGTCTTGCGAGTACTTTTGTACTCACCTAGGTTATTCCTAGAGCTTGCAGGTGAGCCGGTGGTCGAAGACTATTTTCGATGACGCTTAAACTTGTGGTTTCCTTGGTTAGCTATTCGGCTCATGGGATAGGTGGTGACTTTTGGTCAGCGGTCAATGCGCCGCTGTGGGACTCTTTTACTTGCTTCCGCTGTTGTTAATTACCCCGTACTCGGATATGTTTCCGGCTACGCCCGACTGATGTAATCTTATAGTCCGATGCGGACATCTAGTTTATTATCGTAATTAGTGCTTTGTTGTGATATCCAAGTGTTATTCGGGCTGCCCATATGCAATGCGTGTATGATATGAATCGTATGGGTATGCCGTGAAGGGTTACGGTTGTTCCTCTTATTACTATGTCGAGCAGGAATCGGTTGAGTGACCCGCTGGCTGAGATGCTGTGCCGGCCAGGCAGGGTGTGGGTGTATCCTACCGGGCCTTCGGGTGACCCACTAGCTGCCAAGCTAGGTTAGGGTGTGGGTAGAGTCGCCGGGCTCCTCCGACCTTGCTTTGCCTGGTAGCATCCGGGAACGGCTCTAAACCTTCACCGGATCAGGGAATCGTATGTGGTTCTGGGAAGTCTAGTCGCTTCCGGCCGGCTTGCGTTGGTCAGGTGTCGGATCACTCCGCCTCGGTGCGTACGGCGCAGGTACCGTGCCACCAGGTCGACTGGTCCTTCGGCCCTTGGCGACCAGTTCGTTCCCCTAATCATATGTGATTCCGGGTCCGTGACAAATTGGTATCAGAGCCGAGCTGACCGTAGGAAGCCAATTGCAGGTGGTCGTTAGATAGGGCTTCCGCTGCGCCACCTGGCCAGAAAACTATTTAAAAAGTTAAACCCTATGTTTAAAATTAATAAGTAGATTGCTTTTTATTCCTTAACCTCATCGCTCTTAGTTCTGAATGTTCTCCTCTATTGCAATTGTTTTTCCTTGTGTGGCTAACCATATCCTCACTAACCCTAAAATTGTATAGGATGGTGTACAACATTGTGACCGACCCGCACCAGCTAGGAGGATGGGCCACCCTGTTGTGGAGGATGTTGGAATACCTTGGCGTGCCCCAGGAAGACCTCCCCGCTTTCCATGCCAAGACCTATGAGGTTCGTGGGAAAGCTCACTTTTGGATGGGATGGGTTACAGTGAGAGTCTCTGATCTGGATCAGACTTTTACGGCACCCAGAGCTGGTGATAATGATGCCCGACTTGAAGCAGCTAGGAAAGCAGTCCTCCATTTACGACATCATTTTGATGAGATCTTCCGATTCTCCCAGTTCCGTCTCATTCCCCAGGCAAGTAATGGAGGCAATAATATTATGGTACCAGCGCCCAGCGACGACGAAGAAGATGAGACTGAGCTGGAGACTGCCAATCACATTGTCGCTGCGGAAGTAATGTATGATGGGTTGTATATGGATTATGGAAAAGCTACTCGAGAGGTGGAACGGCTGACAAGAGTTAACCACAAGCTTCGTTCTGAATTGCGCCGAGATATCATGTGGCGAATGAAGATGAGTCCTGTGGCGAGAGCCCTTATGTCCCGGTACAAGAGCCGACCCCAACTCCACCCTGTGAGACCAATCAACCCCAGAGTTCTGGAGCAAAACCACGCAAGAGGATGACATCCCGTGAGTATCTGCGACTCTTCACCCCAAAACCCTCACGCGAAGGTACCTCGACACCAGCCGCTCCAGTCCCTACTGATGAAGCTGTACTGTCTGAAGAAGAAGAAGAGGACCCGTCGATTCGTGTGTGGTACTCTACCAGTAACCCACCGACTGATGAAGAGTAGGATGATCGCTTGGAGAATAGCAATGGAGGCTTACGAGACCTGCTGACTGAATGAAGAAGCTTCATACGTCCCTTGTAGTGCTGTTCGGATTTCAGTGTTAAGTAGAAAGTCTCATTTTGTGGCGTAAGCCGAACCAAACCCTAGGTCTAAGGTATCTTTTGGAGGCATGTAATTGGGTATCGGTGGCTGCAATTTTTGGCACAATTGTAACGTTTATTTCACCTTAAGGTGATCTAAACCGCAGCCCCATCTTTGAACTATGTTGAACGCGTAATGCAACTGAGGATTATGGTCGATCGTTCTTGCCGTGTTTTCTGCTTCATTTTCCCGAGAAAATGTGTATGAGATAATGTGCCATGTTCATGAATACCTCATTGTACCATAGTGCAAATGTTTTGCTTCCCAGCCTCTCGACTTGCCGTCTCATTCCGTTGTCCTTTGATTGCAACAGGATGGCGTCAGGAACGCGTGGAGCTACCCGTGGTCGCCGTGATCGGGAGGAGGAAGAAGTGCCACCTCCTCCCCAGCAGCCCAACATCGCGGACCTGCTCATGACCTAGAATAGGATTCTGGAGCAGCTCACGCGTAACCAAGGCGCAGGAGGTGGACAAGCTCGAGGCGGCCTGTCTGAATTCCAGCGAACCCAACCACCGACCTTCGACCGAGCTGATGATCCGCTGGAGGCTGACAGTTGGATCCGGACCATTGAAAGGAAGCTTCAGCTAGCCCAGACCGTGGAGGCCGACAAGGTTAACTTTGCCTCCCACTATCTCGAAGGAGCCGCCGCAGATTGGTGGGAAAACTTCCTCGCCATGCAGGCGCCGGGCCATGTGGTCATGTGGGCGGAGTTCAGAAAAGGTTTTTGTGAGTTCCATATCCCTTCGGGTGTGATGGTGTTGAAGAAAGAGGAATTCAGAGACCTCCGTCAGGGCAAGAAGCCCGTCTTGGAATTTTTTCGCGAGTTCAATCATCTTGCACGGTATGCGCCACGAGAAGTGTCAACAGATGAAGATAGGGTAGAGAAGTTCATGGGCAAGCTAAATGATGAGATGCAAGCCAAACTTGCTGCTGTCGACGTGCGGGACTTTCAGCATCTTGTAGACAAGGCGATCAAGATAGAGGCAAAAGAGTTGGTCCTCGACAGGTCTCACAAGCGCGAGAGGGAGGCGCTGAGAGTTGCTGCAAGTAGTTCACAGAAGCCTCGGATGTGGCAGCAGCAACCACCCCGTCCTACAGGACAATATCCTCCAAGGCCGCAAAGCTTTGCTCCTCTTCCCCAACCGCAAGGATATCAGCCCCGTCCCCAGGGAGGACCGCCGCGACCTCAGCTCGACCTCAGCAAAGTTCAGTGTTATAACTGCGGAACTATGGGACACTTCGCCAATCACTGCAGTCTTCCACGCACGGGGCACACCTTTGCCCCCAAGGTGCAGCAAGAGCAGACAAGAGGCGGACCCCAAGTCAGAGGATCAGCCCCCACCAAGCCCCAAGTCCCCGGCCGTGGCAGAGTAAACCACGTCACAGTCGAAGAAGCACAGGATGCTCCAGAGGTGGTGCTGGGTACGCTCTCCGTGAACTCAACTCCTGCCACCGTTCTTTTCAATTCCGGAGCATCCCATTCATTCATATCCAGCAAATTTGTGCATGAGAATCCGTGTGCTTGGGCTTAGGAGACTCTGAAGAGGGTTAAGTGCGAACCGTTGTAGAGTTGGGTATTTATATCCCGAGTGGCCCTATGGCACCTGAGAGACAGCTGGCTACTACCTGAGACTCAGGTAGAACTGAATAGACTGAGCAGAGCTCTAAACTTAGACTCTTTCCTCCGGATTTTTGGAAGTGTTCAACTGAGACTCATGTGAAAGACTCAGTTGACAAGATTTTTCAATAGGATTACCAGAGAGAATTCAGAGATAAGAAATGAAAGCAGATTAGAGATTTCTTTTCAAACACAGCTTGCCAAACAATCAACAATACAAAGCTAAAGCTGTGTTGAATTGAAATAGATAATAAAATCCAACTTATTTAGCTCAATGGAAAATCCATGAGTTCAATAAGGTGCAAAAATCAGCATGTTATCTATTAAAACCTATCCCACCTGAGGTTCACCAGAGACTCAGGTGGATGACTCATGTAGGATGCAGAGAATGTAGAATCCAGAAATGCACACATATGTACACGTGAATCATCATTTCCTCACTGCACATTCGAGATATCCATGATATTTAGCTCATGCCTGAGGGTGCAGAACCTATTTTCATCTAGAGGCTTGGTGAAAATATCGGCTAGTTGAGCTTCTGTCCTCACATGACACAGTTGGATATCCTTCTTCTCTACATGGTCTCTGAGGAAGTGGTGTCTCACTTCTATGTGTTTGGATCTTTGGTGTTGGACTGGGTTGTTGGCTAACTTAATTGCACTTTCATTATCACAGAGGAGGGGTACTTGAGACATGGATATGTTGAAATCCTTCAAGGTCTGCCTCATCCATAATAATTGAGCACAACAACTACCAGCTGCTATGTATTCAGCTTCTGCTGTGGATAGGGCTACTGAGTTTTGTTTCTTGGAACTCCAGGACACAAGGGAGCGCCCTAGAAATTGGCAAGTACCTGAGGTGCTTTTTCTGTCAACCTTACATCCTGCATAATCGCTATCCGAATAGCCAATTAGCTCAAAGGGTGCACCTTTAGGGATACCATAAACCAAACCCAGAGGTATGAATTAAATATCTCAGTATTCTACGAACAGCAGTGCGATGAATATCTTTAGGATCAGCTTGAAAGCGTGCACACATGCAAACACTCAACATAATATCAGGTCTAGATGCACATAGATATAGCAGAGAACCAATCATAGACCTATACTCTTTCTGATCAGTAGACTTACCTTGTTGGTTTAAATCAAGATGAGCATTTGTTTGCATGGGAGTTGATATTGACTTAGCTTTGTCCATGTCAAACTTCTTGATGATGTCCTTAGCAAACTTCTCTTGGGAGATGAAGGTTCCCTGCTTGAGTTGTCTAATCTGCAGCCCTAGGAAGAACTTCAATTCTCCCACCATGGACATCTCAAATCTTTTGATCATCATCTTGCTAAACTCATCACTTAGCACACGGTTAGTACTACCAAATATTATGTCATCGACATAAATTTGACATATAAATAAATCCTTGCCTTTAACTTTAGTAAAGAGTGTAGTATCTACAAGCCCAATTTTGAAGCCATTATGTATAAGAAACTCCTTCAGAGTGTCATACCAAGCACGAGGGGCTTGTTTAAGGCCATACAAAGCCTTGTGGAGCACATATACATGATGGGGTCTTTTTGGATCCTCAAAACCAGGGGGCTGTTCTACATACACAAGTTCAGCAAGCTTACCTTGGAGGAAGGCACTCTTGACATCCATTTGATAAAGCTTGATGTTGTGATGGTTTGCATAAGCTAGAAGTATCCTGATAGCTTCAAGCCGAGCTACAGGTGCAAAAGTTTCACCAAAATCCAAGCCTTCTATTTGAGTGTAGCCTTGAGCAACCAACCTTGCCTTGTTCCTCACGATTTGGCCGTCTGAGTCTTGCTTGTTGCGAAAAACCCACTTGGTTCCTATGACATTGTGGTCCTTGGGTCTTTCAACAAGTGACCAGACTTCATTTCTCTCAAATTGGTTCAGCTCTTCATGCATAGCATTAATCCAGTCTGAATCAGATAGAGCTTGACCTACATTCTTGGGCTCAATGGTGGAAACAAAAGAATAGTGAGCACAAAAATTAGCAGTACGAGAACGAGTAGTCACTCCCCTATTAATTTCACCAATGATTTGGTCTACAGGGTGATCCTTCTGCAGCCTGCTGATCACAGGGGGTTCGGGTTCAGCCACCTGAGTCACAGCTGGATGTGAGTCAGCTGAGGGTATCTGTGACTCAGTTGGCTCTTCCTGAGACTCAGCTGGGTGCATGGAGGCTTCTGAGTCCAGTTGATCATTGGCTGGGTTGTACTCGTACTCAATGCCATGCACTTCATCTTGCTCATCATCTGGGTCAAGTAGCTCAGAGACACCTGATGAAGCTGGTTCCTCAGCTTGAGGCCTAACTTCACCGGTTGACTTGTGAAGAATGTCTACTTTCCCTGAAATATCATTAGCAACTTGCCCACCTTGTGAGCCATTAGATTCGTCGAATGTCACATCTACAGCTTCTTCAACAACCTTGGTGTTGGTGTTAAAGACTCTGTAAGTGTGAGATTCTGTGCTATACCCAATAAAAATTCCTTCATCAGATTTGGATTCAAATTTAGAGAGACGTTTGCCTTTCTTGAGAATGTAACACTTACAACCAAATACTCTGAAGTAGGAGACATTTGGCTTCTTGTTGGTCAGCAACTCATAAGGTGTCTTCTTCAAGAGTGGATGAAGATACAATCTGTTGATGTTGTGGCAAGCAGTGTTGACAGCTTCAGCCCAAAACCTTGCTGGTGTCTTGTATTCACTTAGTAGTGTTCTTGCCATCTCTATCAAGGTTCTGTTCTTCCTCTCCACCACTCCATTTTGCTGAGGGTGCATAGGGACCAGAGAACTCATGCTTGATTCCATGCTTGTTCAGGAAAGCTTCAACTCTTGAGTTCTTGAATTCTGTCCCATTGTCACTTCTCACTGCCTTCAGGTTGATATTCCATTCATTTTGGACTCTGACAATGAGATGCTTGAACCTCTTGTACACCTGTGACTTGTCCTTCAAGAAAAATACCCAAGTGAAACGTGACAAGTCATCAACAATAACAAAACCATACTTGTTACCTCCGATGCTCTCATATGTAGTAGGACCAAACAAATCAATATGTATGAGATCAAATGGAGAAGTAGTGGTCATGATATTCTTGGGTGGATGAGGGCTTCCAACTTGCTTCCCAGCTTGACAAGCACAGCATGGCTTGTCCTTGTTGAATTGGATCTGCTTTAGGCCTAGGACATGCTCCTCTTTACTGAGTTTGTTCAGCAGCCTCATCCCTACATGACCTAGCCGCCTGTGCCACAGCCAGCCTAACTGAGCTTTAACCATCAGGCAGCATGGCACAGCTGCTTCCTGATCCTGAAAATCTACAAGATATAGCTTATCTACTCGATAGCCTTTGAAAACTTGTAAGTCATCTGTTAGTTTCTGAACATAAACCTCTTTAGGATAAAATGTGACTTTCATACCAGCATCACATAATTGAGAAACAGATAAGAGGTTATATGAAATAGACTCAACAAGCATTACTTCAGTAAGAGAGTGTTCCTGAGAGATAGCAATTTTACCACAACCTAATACCTTGCCTTTTGAATCATCAGCATAGTTGACATACTTGCAAGGGAGGTTGTCTTTTCTTATCTCAGTGAACTCCTCTTTGCCTCCAGTCATGTGTTGTGTACAGCCACTGTCCATGACCCATTTAGTTCCACTGGAGGCAGAGCCCTGCATGATTAGTTCTGAGACTTAGGAACCCAAAGAGCTTTGGTTCCCAAGTTGGCAGGTCTCTTACAATAAGCATCAATAGCAGGAATAAGCTTAACAGATGGGTTCTTAGCAGCTATAGCTTTAGAAAGCTTAGTGAACCTCTGAATCTTTCTCAGATTCTTATCTCCCTGCAAGCTCAGATGGAAGGGTTAGCACATTTGCACTGCACCTGAGTGAGCCACCTGAGACACAGGTGACTACAGATTTTGGTACCCAAACACCCGGTACTCTTTTGTACTCACCCCGAGGCCCAACATACTTTGCCACAAGCTTACCATTCTTCCCAGTTTTAAGCACATAGCTGGGGTTTGAGGGAATCCTCATGTAACCACCTGTTTTTAGGTGATTTCCTGCAAAAGAGTTAGTATCATATTTTCCCATTTGAGGAACAAAGTTGTTCTTCAAAGATTTCTTGTTAGCAGCAGGGGGAATATATGACAATCTATCTTTGCCAAGCACAGGAGTGAAACCAAGTCCCCTTTTACCATTGTTCTTGAGAACTAAGGTGGACTGGAGTCTAGCAAAGTTTTGCATGCCTATATTAGCACTGCATAGGCCTATTCTCATGAGCCTTTTCAGCTCCTCATGCTCTTCCTTAAGTTCATTAAACTTTGCTGCATCAACAGAGTTAGTAGCAGTTGAAGTACTTGATCCACTAGGTGAATCATCAGCAATAACTGTACTAGAAGTAATAACATTGATGCGAGATGCACAGTTTAAGCAAGTTTCTACAACATTAGGGGGATTAGCAACAGGAATAACAATAGAGCAAGCTGAATGGGTTTCCTTAAGCTTATCATGCTCAGAAGTTAGAAGCTCATGTGATAACTTGAGCTTATCATGAGCCACCTGCAGCAAATAAACTTCTTCATCAAGATCAGATTTAGCATCTTGAGAATTATCAAGGGACACCTGCATATCAGCTATTTGTCCCTGAGAGAGATGTTTCTCTTTTCTCTCTTTCCGAAGAAGCCTTTCTGTCCTGTCAAGAATATCCATTAGCTGCAGCATAGTCAGGGAAGTCATCCTCAGTTAATACCTTGCTGCCTTTAGCCATAAGGCATAGGGCTGGAGTGTCACGGACCCGAAATCCACATATGATTAGAGGAACGCGAAGTCGCCAAGGACTGAAGGACTCGTCAGCCCGGTGGCACGGTACCTGCGCCGTACGCACCAAGGTGGGACGATCCGACACCCGCCACACGCGAGCCGGCCGGAAGCGACCAATCTTCCCCAAACCACATATAGATCCCAGATACCGGTGAAGACTCAGAGTCGTTCCCGAATCCTACCACGACAAGCAAGGTCGGAGGAGCCCGGCGATTCTACCCACACCCTAACCTAGCTCGGGAGCTAGTGGGTCGCTCGAAGCCCGGTAGAACGCCCACACCCTGCCTGGCCGGCACAGCATCTCAGCCAGCGGGTCACTCAACCAACACCTGCTCGACTTAGTAGAAAGAGGAACGGCGTTGACTCTTCACGGCATACCCATACACTTCATATCATTCACGCACTGTGCAGGGGTAGCCTGAATTAACAACTCGGATATCATCACAAAGCTCTACAATACGATATTACTAATAATTGTCCACTACGGGACGACATATTACATCAGGCGGTTATATTTGAAAACATATCCGAGTATGGAGAAGTTAAACAACAGCGGAAGCAAAATAGATGAGTCCCACAGCGGCATGATGACCGCTGACCAAAACCACAACTATCCTTGAATCGATAGCCAACCAAGGAAACCAGGAAGCTAGGCATCATCGAAGTATTCCTCGACCACTGGCTCACCTGCAATGATCTAGGAATATCCTAGGTGAGTACGAAGGTACTCGCAAGACTTATTCGTGCTTGATTAAATGTCCTACACATACTAGTAATAACCGGAAGTAAACATGATGCAGTTCTAGTCAACAAGACATAATCATCCGAACAATTCATTGACAGGGGAAGACATATCATGGAAAACCACAACCAAATCCAATTCCAAGCAACTTATGGAGGAACGTGATGGTACCACTAGTCACATGTGCTCCTCAAAATATAATTACATTGGCTCTCACTTGCCATCTCCCAACTACTAGGGACAAAAACATATCTCCACATTGACAGTGTACCATCACAACACACATTCATTTAATCTCTCGGACCGTTACCGGCAATCGATCACCCTGAGTGTAGAGAGTGCCTTAACCCTTGGAGTTTGCAAGGCTCCAAAAGTCTCAGTCATACCTCAACTACACCCCAGCCTCGATTCCGCTAACGTCCACGCGGTGAATAGCGAGATGCACGATTGACTCCGGTTGGTATCTCAGTAAATCCACCTCTGAACGAGGTACTCATCCACCTCTCAACGAGGTACTCATCCACCTCTCACGAGGTACTCAAATCATACCTAACCGTATTCATCGTGCAAAACCCTCGGCTCTCACATCTCACTTAACCAAATCCAATTTGATAGAGCATCATGATTAAGTTTGCAGCCACAGCAAACATGACACACACACCCTCACCTAGCCATGCTAGTTTCAGGGAGTTCCGACCCTCACATATAACGAACAATTCTACCGTAAGCATAGATAAGTAAGCACAAGAAATGATAACAATAAGATGCAACAAGCTCTGCTTGCCTTGATCACCGGGTTCCTGATCTTGCTCCGAGGTGTAAGCCTGGTGGTCTCCTCCTTCGGGCTCTGAAGCGAGCAATACCGGAAAATAACAGTGAAGAAATACTTAACACCCAGCATGTATGCATGAATGTTTGATGAAGGATGCAGTTGCCTAGGGTGACTTGGGGGTGTCGAGGAGTTAGTATTATTACGTGCATGACCCTAGGTTAGCTCATCGGAGGCTCGTGTGGTAGCTATTATGCATGCATGTTAAGTTGTGGTGCAACAGGTGTTTAGGGCTCATTTGGTTGATTCGTTGTTGTAGGTGAGAACATGGAGTCGCGATTATTTACTGGCCGTTAGGCGATTCGTGACACTAGCTATTTTAATTTGACGGTTAAGCTAGATGCTTTAGTGTACATGTATTAGGATGTCGTTAACGTTCGTATGAGTTTCTACAGGTTAAATCAACTTTCGCATTTTCCTGTCTTCTTCTCAGTAAGGAACAAGGTACTGTATATCTTCCTCCCAATATCATCACGTCATCTAAAAACAACAAGTGGGTTCATCTGGTCATCTTATAGGTATGAGATTTCCTAGCTAATCAGGCGCTCGTTGCATGATCCCACATGACATAGAATTAAGTACTCTTTTCTTTTCATTTAAACTTGTAGGCATAGGGTGAATGTGATTGCTCCTACGCAGCTAACCTAAGTAATACTAAATCTGCACCTATTTACTTGTTAGGCCATGATTGCAGTAGTCGGCATATTGGTGGGAGTAGGCTAATCATCCAAGTTTTTATGCTAGGCTAGTTTGATTAGGTATAACGTGGTGACCCCTTTTTAACTAATGATTTCCCCGCATCACCTAGTTTATTGGTCTATTACTTGTACTGATAAGTGATTAGCCAATAGTTAGAGCGACTAACCCATTTAGTCGATCCAACATGTGAGAGTATGAAGTAGATTCATTAAGATCTCATGCGATAAATAGCGGATGAAGTAACCAACCGTTAGTTTCTTTTCGTTACCTAGTTATGTATGAGTTGGGTATTACAGTAATTAGTTACTGTATATGTTTCGAGGGTACCAGTAACCAATCATCAGTGCATTTTAGGGAAGTGTTTTACCTGGCCATTAACTTAGGCTTTCATCACATGATTTCATGCTGCTTCATGATAGGTAGTAATTATTCTTATCAACAGGTTAACAAGTTCTAACCGACATGGGTTCCATCAGTACAAAATATTAATCGCTTATTAGCTGCTAATTAACCATTGCCCAGATGGTTCTCCGCCACTCTTCGTTAATTGCAGGTTAGCTAATAGCACCACGTAAGGTATTAGATGGTTGCATCTTAACTGCGGCGCGTACTCAAACCCAATTGCATGTGCCATTTGTTAATCTTGAACGAACACAAACACTGCCTAAGCTAATGGACTCACTTAACCATCGCGCGATTTAGTTGTCTTAACCAAATCGGCAGTTTCTAGCTGAGCTGAAGCTGAGTACTGGTAGTTAGGTAATTTCTAAAGTAACTAATCAGCACATTAATTAGTGTGTGAGCTAATGCACTCACCATTGTTCAGACCGGTGAACACCTAACTACTTCAGTCATTAAGGCTTAACCACTGGGTTAACTAATCCTAACTACAGCCAACTACCTGGGTCGGTTGAGTAGAAGCTCTGCTTGCTGGTCGCCGGCGGTACAGCAAAGAGCTTGGGGGCGGCGGACGGTGTCGACGGGGCGGCGCTCCGGTGCTCGGTCCCGTGGGCAGTCAGCGGCGACCCGGCTCGGGCTGAAGCCAGTGAGGACCGGAACCAGTGGTGAGGCAGGCCACCGGCGGGCGAGGAGATGCACAAAAAGGGGCGGAGGGGAGCTTGCTCGGCGCGGCGTTGAGGTGGCGCTGGAGAGGAGCCGCCGGCAGTGGCTCTCCGGCCACTGCGGCGAGCGGCGGAGGCGACGGCCTAGAGAGCCAAGGAGGGTGGCGCGGCCATGGGGGCAGCGACGCAGGGGAGCCCGGGCTTGGCGTGCTGGCGGCAGAGCAAGGGAGAGAGGCGCGACCGACCTGGGCGGCGGGGGCGCATCACAGCGGTGCTCGACTGGGGAAGGGCGCGGGTGGCGACCGGAGATGGGGGCGGAGCCCAGGGGAGAGGAGCGGCGCACCAACCGGCGACGCAGAGCACGGGAAGAGCTCCGGCCAGGGGTTGAAGAAGATGGGGAAAATTTTCAAATGCCCATGCATGTCAAAATTTCTTGGATGATTGAGATGCTCAGAAGGTGGGGAATCTGGTAGTATAACATGCAGAGCCTCATTTCATGGTTTTGGAGGGGATTTGTAAGAGAGAAGGGGCTGGTTTTGTTGGTGTTTTGAGAAGAAGAAAGAGAATACCTGTGCTGTGCGTGGAGAAGAAGAGAGAGAGAGTGGTGGGGGAGGGAAATAAGAAAAGAGATGGGGAGAGGGAAGAAGGAGCTGCTGGGTGGGCCCCACGGCAGGAGAGAGGGAAGAACCTCCTCTTTTATTTTGATATCTGCTGCTCAAAGGCTAAATTAACTAGGGTTCTAGAAAATAAAATTTGAATTCTAGGGCTGGAACCATTTCCCCAAATATTCTTCAAAACATTAGGACTTGAAGTCAATAAGATGGTTAACTTTTAAAGGCAACATTTTATTTACATCGGAGGAGAGGAAGTTAACTTAGTTAGCTTCTTCCAACATTTGTCCAAGAGGGAAACTACGGGAGATAACCTGATCTTGATATACAAGTGAGCTCCAATTTACTGGTACAAGTCTTTGATAGCTGGGATGTTAGGCACATGCATGAATTTTTGAGTCGTGAGTTTTAGTGACATTAGCTTCGCTATTCGATTTCTGTGTTGATCGTAAGGGTACATGTTAGGGATTTTAATCGAAATCATTGTTGAACTGCCTATATGCATGCATGTAAGGGAAGAACCCCAATTTATTCACGATGATCGTTACTATTCTCGTGTCGTAAAATTTGGATCATTACATGGAGTCTCAGCAGATGAAGGGTCAGCATCCTTGTCGAAGAGTGAGTCTGACTCAGGTGCACAACTGAGTGACCTAACTGAGTCATCACCTGACTCAGCTGGGCTACTGAGTGATCCATCTGAGACACAGATGGCTAACCCAGTTAGCTCAGTTTCTTCTTCTGACTCTTCTTCAGACTCTGAGTCATCTGAGACCCAAGCTTATCCAACATATGCTCTGGCAGCAGAGGTCTTCTTCTTTCTGAAGGTAGGTGGCTTCCCTTCCTTGTATTTCTTCTTGACAGTGACCTCCTTCTTCTTGTACTTGCCCTCTTCTGGTTTCTTGCTCTTCCTGGGGCAATCAGCAATGAAATGTCCTGAGTCACCACACTCAAAACACTTCTTGTCGTTGAGCTACTTCTTCCCTTTGAATCTATCAGCAGAACAAGAGAACTTCTTTCTTTTGTAGAACTTTCTGAAATTGCGAGTGAGCATAGCAAGTTCAGTTTTCTTCATTAGTGGACATCTCTTTATCCAAATCTTCTTCATCACTGGAGTCCTTGAGACTGGCCACTATGTTGAGAGCTATATCCTTGTTCTTGCCAGAAGTGGTAGCATGCTTCTTAGAGTGATTCAGCTCCATCTCATGAGTAAGCATCCTGCCAAGCACATCAGTGGGCTTCATCCTGTCGAAGCCATCCTTCTCCTTCATCATCAGACGCAGAGTGTGATAGGGCTTGGGAAGGACAAAAAGAAACTTCTTGATCACATCTCCATCTTCAACTCTGGTTGATCCAAGGGCCTTCAGCTGATTTGTGATCATTGTAAGCCTTGTGAAGATGGAGTTGATGTCCTCTCCAGGTTGATAGTGGAAGTTTCAAGATCATGCTCTAACACATCCTTTTTGGACCTCTTCAAGGTATCACTGCCTTCATGAATGGCCTGAAGGGTGTTCCAGATATCATGGGCTGCATCAAAGGTGCTGACACGGTTGAAATCATGTTCCTGTCAGCCCCATATAGATAGCATTGGCAGCCCTAGCATTGTTCTTGATGTTGATCTTGTCTTGATCAGTAGGGTTGCTCTCATTATCTACGTGAAGACCTGTCATGACAATTTTCCAGACATCTGGGTCCATTGCAGTAAGGTGCATTTGCATCTTCCGCTTCCAAAAAGCATAGTTAGTGCCATCAAATATGGGAACTCTACCCTCGTAGTTCGACATCCCTTAACTCTGGCTATTAAGCCAATATGAGCAATGAGGCTCTGATACCACTTGAAAGGATCTTAGGAGTTGACTAGAGGGGGGTGAATAGGTCGGCTCTATAAAATTCTAGACCTAATGGGCTTTACTTAAATTAAATATGCCAATCCTAGCTAGGTACAGGCAACTGAAACAGGCAGTTGACACTCAGGCAGATAACTCAGATAACATGCAGGAAAAACAAAGACTAGAGAGTGTCAACTGAGTCTCAGGTGCGTGACTCAGTTGTGTGTATCAGATAGGCAGTTCAGTTGTGTGTCAACTGAGTCTCAGGTGGGAAACTCAGTTGTGTGCAGCAGAGGGTGTTCTATATATATCTGCACAGGTAAAAACAAATCATGTAAACAAACAAGTAGACACAGAGATTTGTTTTACCGAAGTTTCCACTCTATGCAAAGTTGTACGTCTCGGTTGAGGAAGCTGCTTTCACAGCCGGCACTGAACCGTGCTCTTTCCTCGTTCACTTATCTTGTGTGGAGTCCTTTTGATCTCACCGCAGCAAGACAGGCAGACCCAAATCGCCTTCACAGACACTTGGAGGCAGCCACACAAGACTTGGCTTGCTCACCAATGACTCCAACTTCCCGGTCTTGGAGCAGACGAACACCAAGAGCTCTCTCAGTCTCTTGGAGGAACCAGTACCATGAACTCTCTCAGTTCTGAAGCACTCAAGATGTAAAGCAACTCTCTCTCACGGTGGATGCACGCAGACAACGCTCTCTTGGAGACTAAGACTCTCTCTTCCAACAGCAGGGTGCTTTCTATGGTATAGGTAAAGGTTGAGGTCGAAACCTCCCCAGGTTCCCTATTTATAGAGTCCCTGGCAGCTAGCCATTACCCTCATGCCACGTCAGACAAAGAGCCACCAGACAAACCTATCTGAGACTCAGCTAACATACACTTGGTAACCTACTAGCCACGGCTGAGCTACCCACCTGAGTCTCAGATGCCAAACTCAGGTGGACTCGGTTGCCTCAGGCAGCACCTGAGCACAACACAGGCTGGCTCACTACAAGCCTTAAACTGATTCAGGAGGACAATGGACTCACCACTGCCACTGACCAGCTCGCTCAAAATCCTGGCACTGGTTCCAAGCTAACAACTGAAGATGACAGCCCTTTGAAGACGCACAGCAACCCCTTGACGCAGATCCACTAGCTTTCTAGCTCCTCCAGGTCTTATCCAGCTTGCAGTCACGGTCCTTGAACTCCATCAAGCCACCATCACCTCGCTTGCCCTCGAGCACAGCCTCGGCTTCCTCGCAACTGAGCCTCAGGAGACTAGCTCAGCTAGCCCTTCTGACCTTCACGGTTTCCTTTCTCTTTTTGGCCTCATCATCAGTCAGATGTTGTCTTGATCGATCACCTGTTCATCTAAACTCCTGTTCACACTCGTTGTAAATGTTAGATACAGGTGAGGGTTGCCATTAACCATCAAAACCAAACCTTGGGGCTAGATAATCATCCTTCCACTCTCCTTGGGACTGGATGCACTTTCAATAATTGATCTAATTTATCTTCAAATCAAACTTGATCTAATTGATATTTTTGCATGTGAAGACTAGAAGCTTGCTATGTATATGTAGGAACTAGTCTCCTGTTATTAAATTGATGAAAGTAGTGTAGATGGTTATTTTATTTCAGGCAATGATATGTAGGAACTAGAAGCTTGCTAATATTGGTGGTTATATTATTTAGTATAAGAGTAATAAAGAACATACTTTTCCTATATTATCCCAAGATCGTCGGACAATGGCGACTCTCAGTCGCCGTCGCCACCTAGGCCGTCCGGTGACACAACCAGTACCTCGGGGCCTAAGAAAAAGGCCCGTCGAGGAGAAGGAAGGAAACGGTTGAAGAGACCGGATGTGAAGTACACGGTCACACACTTGCACGACTCAAGGGCACTAGACGAGCCTGAGAACGCAAGGAGGAAGTTCTCCATGGTCTGTGGGATCATACCAAGAGAGCGGGTCCCAATCACTCTAGAAAGTTGAAAGAGAGTAGGAACGGACCAGCTCGCTGTGATTGCGAGGGAAATCTTAGGATATTTCATCTTCCCTGAAGAATGGAAATCTCGTATCGAGCGAGCTGCTAAGATGACAACGTGCAAGGCTTGGAAGAACTGGAAAACTACCCTCGTTAACGAGTACGTGTATGTCAAGGTGGAGCCTTTCGAGAAGTGGCCAATGATTACTTTCGACGGTTGGACCGAGTTCGTCAGGATGAAGACGATGGAAGAATTCAAGCTGAAGAGTGAACAAAACTGGCAGCTCTCTAAGAGAAACAAGCACCCGCACCGTCTAGGGACTGCCAGCTACGCGGGAATGAAGAAGAGATGGGAAAGGGAGGATGAGCAGGCATCGCAATCGGATGCCCCTCCCAGATTTGCCAACATCGCAGATGCGAGGACCAAAGCCTGGGTTAGTGCTAGGGCATCTGCATCGACATCGGCTTTAGGTGACCTAGCATTTGAGAACCCAGCTGATGCACAAGTGTACAGACGTTTGGTGAGATATAAATCACGTCTTAGTCGTACTAACAACTTGTCAATTATACCAATTGAAATAACAAATAATTCTGGCTTTTGTATGAAGTTTGATGCATCATCCCAAGTTGGCACCTTTGTAAGAGATGTACTCGAAGAGGGCTTGGGAAGCCCCGAGCACCCAGGTCACACGAGGGGCACAAGTTCCATCGTTCCCCACAAATATGGACTCTCCCAGGCTTTGGAGACGAAACGCGAATGCAAAAGAGTGAGGAAAGCCACTGAGATACTTCGGGACTTAAGAGCGGAGTGGATTCTAACTTCGCGACAAGAGCAACCAGTTGCTGCAAGCCCTGGGGCTCGTCGGAGTAGCTGCGTGTCGATCGACCACCCTACTCAGCAGGAAGAAATGACTTCTACCTTTCCCTGCGATGAGATCAAGGTATTCTTGATATATCTTAAAAAATTGTTCCACATAAGATTGTTTGAGGCCTGTTGGCTTAAACGCTTTCTTATGTATTGTAATACCCAATTTCGAGAAATAGGTTTTTGCCTGGCATTTCATGCATACATGTCATCATCATCCCCCCGCACACGCACCTTATTTAAACTTAGATGTAATTTGAGTATATTTTATAGAATACGTACATATCTCATCCTCGGTGGATAGGTTAACAAACACCAATCAACTTATTTGAAGTATTTACAACAACCATATCATTTATAAAAGTGGGAAAGTCATCGAATTCCTCGAAGAGTCCTCATTCCCAGCTTCAAACCCTAAAAGTGCCAGAATTAGGGTTTCAAGAATTGAGCACTTTCCAATAGATGAAAAGTTCCCAAATTCCATAAATATCACCAATAATGGAAACCCTAGCCCCTGGCCAATTTTCAGAAAATTTGGATATGTCTAGGGCTTAGCAATAGTGCGAGTTCGAAATGAAGCCCTAATTCAAATTTGAATACAAATCTAGGTCAAACCTTGCCCAAATTAATTCAAACTCCTACAGTGGATCCCAAATAATATTTTGAGGCCCCTGTAAAAATTTCAATCGATTTGGAGTTGAAATGATACATAAAATAACAAAGGGGGTAGCTCTGGAAATAGAAAATAAGAAATAAAAGAAAAACCCTAACCGCCCAAACCTGGGCCGGCCCGCTCGCTCGGCCCGCTAACCCGCGCACCAGGCCGCGCGCGCCTTCCCTCTTCTCCGTTTCCGCTTCCCTCTCTGGAAAGCGCCCCCGCGGGTATGCCGCTTCCCCCTCCCGCTCCTCTGCCACCCGGGCCCGCGCGTCAGCTCCGGGCGCCCACGTCGCCGCCGGCCAGAGGCCGAGCGGGGCGGTGCCCCTGTTCCGACAGCCCTCCCCGAGCCACGCCGCCGCCCTTTAAAGCCTCCCGACCGCAGCTCCTTTTCCCCCTCGCTCTCTCCACGGTCGGGACCCAAAACCCTAGCCCCCTCGCCACCTCCACCTTCTCCGTCGCCGGCCGAACTCCGACGAGCTCTCCCACCGCAACCGGTTCGTCCCCAGGCTCAATTTCTCGCCCACAAGCATCGCCTCCTCTCGGCTAACTCCCTCCACCCCCTTTTCTTCACAGATCGACGCCGGAGCCCCTCTGCCATCGTCATCGTCCTCGCCTCCGGTTTCCCTTCCGGTGAGAGATCCCCGAGCAACCGGTGCCCCTCTCCCCCAATTCCTTCGCTCCCGAGCTCATCTCTTCCACCCCTAACCCCCTCCGCCGTTCCATGCTGCAGATCCTTGCCCCTAGCTGCTCACCGGCGACCACCCGAGTTCCTCACCGTCTGCTCCTCGTCGCCAGCTCACTCCGGGCCTCCTCCGTTCTTCCTGGGAACTGAAACGAGATCGGGGTAAGATCCCCATGCTCCCACGCCTTTTCCCGAGACCAATCGCGTCCTGGAGCTTGCTCCAGCGAGCTCGCCGGCCATGCGCCGCCGCATAGCAGTCGCCGGCCTCGGTACCGAAGAGAGGGAGAAGAGAGGTGAGAGAGAGAGAGGGACCAGGACGCGTGGCTGCTTTTGATAGGGCCACGGGTACCCGAGCGGTCCCGCATGTCAGTGGGGGGGTGGTTTATGAGTCGTGGATCTGTGGTAGGCTAGTTCGGGTGCGCGTAAGAATTGAAGAACAGTGCGGGGTAGAGTTCGGGTGTCCGTAGTAATTAGGGTTTGAAATTTTAAGGGCAGACTTTGTATTAAATTTCAAATGTCCATAACTTTCAAACTACTCGGCCAAATTTGAAAATTTTTATATATTTGGAAACTTCAGGAGATTCTCTACAAGGTGGCTGAATCAAAAGTTAAATTTGAGCACATGCACACACTGATACTTAGGGTAGAATTTTTAGTGTTGTCGAGGGTCTATAAACCCTAGGTTTATGACCCTAACTCCGATTTCGACGATCCTTATAGTTTCGGAATCCTCGTGAGAAATCCTACGACATGGAACAACTAAAATTTCAGTAGAGTTGCATGCAGGACATGATATTAGGGTTAGCTCCTTTAGTTGTCGAGCCCCGTTGAACCCTATCTTGACGAGCCGTAATTTCTTGCTCGTAGCTCCAAATGGAGCGATTCCAGCGACGTTAGTTTAGTATTCCAGAGCACTTTTAGGTCCACTAGGTTTGGCTTCATGATCCGCCAACTTAAACAAGCCTTTCCGAAGCCCTAGCGCGTACTTGTATACCACTTAGCTTGCATGCAAGATAGGATAACCACATAACCTTCACAAGATTAATACGAATAGTCCTCGCTAACTAAAACCTAACACTCGCACATGACTGAACATTCATTAGTGCATTAGTCCTCATGCATACATGTGGAATCTTATTGTTTCTTTTATCGTTTTCTTTCCGGTTCTTCAAATTAATTACAAAAGAGCTTGAAGAAGACGACCCCTCGGCTTACGACTCCGTGCAAGACCAGGAACAAACCGATCAAGGCAAGCAGAGCTTGTTGCATCCCTATTATGTGTTCAGTACTTGCTTATTCTATCCATGTGTTGATGTTTCCATCATCATTCGTAGTTGTCGTTAATTTCGATTAAACTAGCATGTTAGGATGTGTTGTATTGTGTGCCTAGTGATGGTTGGAATTAATTGATGAGCTAAATATTGGAACCTAAGGTAAGATGTGAGAGCCGAAGGAAAAAGGGTCAGCTGGATAAAGTTGGTATCACTGGAGGAGCCTGGTGCGACTAGGTGAATGGGTGTATTGTCGCGATACCAACCTTGAGGTAACTCCAGCGTGGCTACTTCCCTTGTCACCACGTGGACGTTGCCGAGATCAACGCTAGGGTATGTCGGATGGTAAAGGCCGCTTGGAGCTTTGCAACCTCCAAGGGATAATGCTCTCGAATATCGCTAGTGGTTGTATCGTCGGAACGGTCCGAGAGATTGAATGAACTAGGTGTTGATGATTGAGATTGGGATTAATCTAGGGGCTGAACCCTAAGTGATTGAAAATGATGCAAGTAAACGTGTTAGTAATTGATGTTGATTGGTTGGTTGCCTGAGTAGTATATTGATTAGTTGTCCTCCCTCCATGTTAATTATGCTTTGTTTTCATAATTAAGTATATTGTTACTCTGAGAAGCATTCATGTTTAATTGTTGTTGCACTAGTATGAGTAGGACATTTAATCAAGCACAGATAAGTCTTGCGAGTACATTCGTACTCACCCAGGTTATCCCTGGAGCTTGCAGGTGAGCCGGTGGTCGAAGAGTTTTTCGACGATGTTTGACGTGTCTGGTTTCCTCTGTTGTGTTCGATGTATGGGATAGTTAGTGTTTTGTTCAGCGATCACTATGTCGCTGTGGGACTATTATTTTGTTTCCGCTGTTGTTAATTTTCTCCGTACTCGGATATGTTTCCGGTGTTAACCGACTGATGTAATATGTAGTCCCTTCGTGGACTGTTATTATTAATATCGTAATGTAGAGCTTTGTGACGATATCCGAGTTGTTAATCCAGGCTGCCCCTGCACAATGCGTGAATGATATGAAGTGTATGGGCATGCCGTGAAAGATCGAGGCCGTACCATTTTCTACTAAGTCGAGCAGGAGTTGGTTGAGTGACCCGCTGGCTGAGATGCTGTGCCGGCCAGGCAGGGTGTGGGCGTTCTACCGGGCTTTCGAGCGACCCACTAGCTTCCGAGCTAGGTTAGGGTGTGGGTGGAATTGCCGGGCTCCTCCGACCTTGCTTGTCGTGGTAGGATTCGGGAACGACTCTGACTTTTCATCGGATTATGGAATCGTATGTGGTTTTGGGAAGATTGGTCACTTCCGGCTGGCTCGCACCTGGCGGGTGTCGGATCGTTCTACCTTGGTGCGTACGGCGCAGGTACCGTGCCACCGGACGGACGAGTCCTTCGGTCCTTGGCGACTTCGCGTTCCCCTAACCCTATGCAATTCCGGGTCCGTGACATGTACGCTCCCATGAGATGCACGATTCAAGTTAGGATGGTGGGCATGGATGATCTCATGGATGCCACTTGGGGGCTAGTGTTCCCAACAATGGGAGAGTAGAGGATACATAACGTCCCCATAGACCCTTTATATGCAAAGGTGAGTATCGATGGGGTTAATGACACTTTCGGCAAGCTGAAGCTCCTGATTCCACCCAACAACGAGATCTTAACTCTAAATCAAGCCAAGGGGACATTCATCCAGTGGCCCAAGAAGGACATCTCCCTCGATGCGTCGTGGCCGACTAAGAAGGTTTCACCGTGACCGTCAGATGAACCATTGGTCCCTTTGACGTTCTCGCCTCTTGTGGTGGTGATGTTGTCACCAAGACAGCTTGAGCTAACAACACAAGAATCACCAAAGAGGTCTCCCAAGGTGGCATCGCCAAAGCATAGCAAGGAAAAGGACTTGATGAAGGTAGCTTCTAGACAAGACTTGACCATCGAAGAAATAGCCGCAATATATGCCGCTGGAGGGAGACTCCCCAGCGCTCCGACTGTCTTGACACACAAGCCTGGGAAGCCGATGGTCAAGAATCACAAAAAGATGAGGTCTGAACTTGGCTGAGCTTGGGCTGCGTTGCACAACCATTACTTGGCCAATTTTAAGAAATCCAAGAATCACCGGAGCGATAGCATCATTGGCAGGTTCGGACGTGAGCACTTCCTCAATGATAAGGGTTGACTGTTCGTCGTGACTTGGGAGGACTTGTTCCTTATGTACAACCTAAGCGCCTTAGACACGGGCCTCGTGAGATGCTTCACACTGTAAGTGCTTACAATCATGCTCCATTTAATTTACTATAATGCTTACACATGTCACAAATACGAAACTCTTCCTTCATGTATATGTAGGTTCGCTTCTGTCAAGGCGAAAGAAGCAAATGAACCGATAGGATTCATCGACCTGCACCTTGCCTTCGAGCAATCCATGGATTATGATAAAGGGGTTGTTGAGTATTACATCGTCGATCTTATGGAGGCCAGCCAGCAGAAGAAATTCATCCTCTATCCCTTCAACAAAAGGTAAGTGCTATAAACTTGTTAATGTCTCAAACTTGTTCATTTCACATTTTCAGTGCATCATCAATTAACTTGGGATTAATGACCATTTAGCTCCCATTGGATCCTCATTGTTATCATACTCCCTATCAACAAGGTGTATTATATGGATTCATACCTCGAAAACAACACCGACTTTGAGAGGGTCAGCAAAGTGATCGATAGGTAAACAAATTACCTCATGAAATTCCATGGTAATAGGTCATTGGTATAATTACGGCTTTTCTTCCACGATTCAGAGCGTACCAAATATTTTATAATCACGTGGGGAAAAGGATAATGCGGGGCCCCTCATAAGTTATACCACCATTTCTCCTTTCCGGTATGTATCGTGCCATACACTTTTAGACTCCATGGTATCAATTCTATAGAACTACATACCGAGTCTATGTATATCTTTGCAGTGCCACTAGCAACCCAATTTTAGCAATTTGTGTGGCTTCTATGTTGGCCACCACATGAACCTTCTGATGTGCCGAGCCTTCGCACACAAATACACAGTTACCGAGGTATGCAAATTATTATTTGTTTTATTCATATTGTATCTAGCATCAGTATGATCTTCATATCGACAGGTTGCTATTATTGCACGGACAGAATTGCCAAAGACAGACCTAGGCAGGATTCGAAAGGACTTGGCGTGTTTCCTTTTTGATAGCATCATTGATCCAAAAGGTGAGTTCTACTACGATGGATCCGAAGACTAAGACAATTGTTTTGAATCAAATGATTGATGTTTAGTTGTCACTTGCATTGCAATCTATTGCAAATTCCTCAAGACATGTGATGGATGTTCTGGTGTAAATATTGAATTTCTATATACTTTTATTTGTGTTTATTTGTGAATTGAAATATGATGTGAATGTGAATCTCTATTATGAATTCAAGTTTGATGTGAAATGTGATCTGGGGATTATGAAAATCTAGGTATATAAATTGCATTTTCTATTACAGGGTAGGCAGAAACCTAGATTCTACCTGCCCTGTACCAACGAATATCACAACCGGTTATTTCCCAGGATCTGGCTGAGATAATAATCATAGTTGCCTATTGAACCGGGGAAACCGACTGAGATATGCTATTACCTCAGTCGGTTCCTGTGTAAAATTGACTAAAAAGGTTTACTCTTCAGTCGGTTCGGCTAGAAAACCGACTAAGATATGATATTATCTAAGTCGGTTCTTTCTTGGGAACCGGCTACTATCTCAGTCGGTTTTGTTTTCTAACCGGCTGAGAAGTTGTTATCTCAATCGGTTTTATAACCGGCTGAGATAATTCATATTATTAGCACCCTTTGTCTACAGCCGGAAGGTAAACCGGCTAAGAAAACAATTTTCGGCCGGCTGTAATTGTGTGTTCTGTAGTAGTGAGCATTGCCAGTGTCGCCTTCATTGAGGATGGTGCCACTTGATTTGACGCCTTTTGAGATGGAAGGAAGAGTAGCATGATCCCTTCTTCCTCCCAAAAAACGCCCATGATGGTCGGGAGGAAGCTGAAAAACACCACAAGTAGTTTTTAGTGGAGAAGGACATTCCCGGTGAGCTGAAAAGCACCATGCACTATGTAATTGTTGATCATAATGAAATTTGGCAACTAATTTTAGCAAATTTTGGAGAGAGGCAAATTCATTAGTTATGTGGAACTATGCTGAAATACAATGAATCAAATTGAGAGGAGCATACAAATAGCTACTTGTGGAACGTGAAAAGACATGGCTCTTTGGAACGCACAAACAATGGAATAGAAACAACACCAAACTTAGATGTCATGACACTTCCTTGCTAATCTGGTTCATGGCATCAAGACCACAGTCACCGCTAAACCCTAAGCAATGATGTCGCATGAGGAGGTGTCGAACGGAGTGGGCAAAGGAGACGGGCGGAGCTGGTTAGACATGACCCGCGAGCCCACGTGCCTCTTTGCTCCATCAGACGTGCCCAACACATATCTGCCTCTGACTTAGTGAGTGTTAGTCCACGCGTCTTTGACATGTTGGACCTATATGACCCATCCTATCAAGACCCGAGCAACCACTAAATGTGGTTTAAAATGGAATTATGCTTACTAATCTAGTTCAAAGTGTCACGAAAAATAAAATGTGGTTCAACTTGTTACCTTGCAACAAATACCTAGTTCAAAGTGAAATTCACTCTTAACATTTATTAAATTTGTTAGTTCCAGTGTAAATCAAGTTAGGATTCAATCCCTATACCTCTAGATAGTTAGAGTCTTAATATATAACTATATGAACTCATTTTTCACTAGAGGTATGAAGTGATGAGAGGGTGTCGAGCTCCATGTGCTTCTAGTAATGAACATTAAAAACTATATATGGTCACTGCATGATGAAAATTTTCAATAAGTACTAGAAAGAAAAGAATAATGTCATGATGTTTGCTACTATTCTTCACCCACAGTACAAGCTTAAATATATTGCATGGGGTTTTAAAAAGATTTATGAACCAGAGAAGGCTACAGGTGAGTTTGAGGGTGTGAAGGAGTTAGAGAAGCTATATGAAAAATATGAGATGGATCATAGACACGAGAAGGAAACCTCTCATAAATCTGACGCATCATCTTCAACTATGGACATAACTAACTCTTTATCATCAAACTCAAGCGAGTTTCAGTCGTTCTTGATTTCATCTTCTTTGGAGCCATCAAAGAGTAAACTTCTTGTCTGTCATAGCAACAACAATAAACAATGAACTTGTGGCACCCCCGCTCGGTTACACAGACTTGCAAGGGATGCATAGGAAACTAAGTCGCAGAAAATGTGCTCGCGCACGTCAACTGCTCGATGCGAAGACACTCGAAACGACTAAGGACCACAAAGTCACTACAGCAGAACAGGTCACCACTGACGGTCCCGAAACACCCTCTACTGACGGACAAGGGACCCGTCACCCTGGAAATGTCAGTGGAGGGGGTCACTCCACTGACGGGCACACAGACCGTCAGTAGTATTTGTTACTACTGACAGGCGCACAGGGACCATCAGTGGAGACCCCCAATCGGAGGCACTTGGTTCTAGCACTACTGACGGCTGCTCCATAAGTGCCCGTCAGTAGAGGTCGTACACCACTGACGGGCTTTCCGTAAGTGCCCGTCAGTAGAGATATGTATTCCTGCTAACCGAAAAGGCTGTGTTAACTCATAATCACATTTAGATTAGTCATAATAATAGGCTATAGCGCATTACATTATTCCTAATCACAGGCTATACGAACTATTCATTCACAGAGTCAAATCTCTTAATCGCATAACACATTTGTAATCACATAACGGTTGGCACTTAAGACATTTATAATCACATATATAGTATGTACACTCCAACGACGGACACAAGTATGAAACAATTGTTCTTCAATTACAGAAACAACGATTCTATTGATGCCCGCTTAGTTTGGCTTCGGAAATTGGGGGCCGGCGTAGAATTCACCATCGGATTGATGACTTCAAGGTTGATGAGTCTGGTGAAGACTTTTTGGATGCGAGCAAAGTCCTGTCGCCAGTCGTACATCTGACTTCCTAGCTCGCTCCAAGCCTTCAGTTCTTTCATATCTTTCCAATGCTTGTTCTTGTACCGGACAAAGAGGTCCATATGGGCGCAGGTGTAGTACCCACATGTCACGCTATTTTCCGGCTGAACTCTGCAAGGGAACTTGTAATGGTGTACCATTTTTGTCGCTTTTACAGGTATTTTAGTATGCCCCGAGAACTTGGCTCTGAAGAAAGCTGTATCCAAAATCTTAGTTATATTGGTGAAGTCCGCTGTCTTTTTCGATGAGGAGTCAAAGTAAAAAGCCTTGGCCCAGCTTGGAACGATCACAATTAGGACCCAGTGGTTGCTACGTAAATGTGAACAAATGAACGTAAGCAGGCGGAGATACGTACGTAAAAAACGTTGAGCTCTTTATGCATTGCGTTAACCCAATCTGGATCATCAAGTACTTCTTGAACCTTAGTGGGTTCAACACAAGAAACAAAGAGTAATGCTCACAAAAATTTGCAACACGAGATCTAGTCGTTACCCCTTTGTTCATATCACCAAGAATATTGTCGACGGGGTGATCCCGTTGAACACATTGATGAATTCTTAGATGGAGCGGAGCTTGAGATGTTCCAATTCCTTCTTCTTGCTCCATTGTTGTATTTGAATCTTGAACGGATGTGGATGGCTCAACTTGTAGAGATGAAGTTGGAATGAATTGAGCTTCCACACCCTCCGTTGGCTTGATCTCTCCAATAGACATATTCTTTATAGCTTGAGATGGATCCTAATCACCTATATCTTATAAATCAACTTGCTCTCCTTGAGAGCCGTTAGTCTCATCAAATTACACATCGCACGACTTCTCAACACAACCGGTGGTTTTGTTGAAGACTCGGTAGGTGTGCGAATTTGACCCATACCCCAACAAGAAACCTTCATCACATTTAGGAGCGAATTTAGACAATCTAGTTTTCTTGTTGAGTATGAAATACTTACTACCAAATACTCAAAAGTATGATATGTTGGGCTTGTTGTTGGTGAGAAGCTCGTATGGAGTTTTCTTCAAGAGGCGGTGAAGGTAGAGCCGGTTTGTTGCATGGCAAGCGGTGTTGACGGCTTCCGCCCAAAAACGATCCGAAGTCTTGTATTCATCCAACATCGTCCTTGCCATCTCTATAAGTGTCTGGTTCTTCCTTTCCGTGATTCCATTTTGTTGAGGGGTGTAAGGAGATGAGAACTCATGCTTGATCCCCTCTTTATCAAGATATTCTTCAACTTGAGTGTTCTTGAACTCCGTTCCGTTATCACTTCGGATATTCTTGATGTTTAGCTTGAACTCGTTTTGGACATGCTTCGCAAATTTCTTGAACTTCTTTTGCGTGTCACTTTTATCACTCAAAAATAATACCCAAGTATAACGTGAGTAATCATCAACTATAACAAGTCCGTATTTGTTACCTCCGATGCTTATATACACAACGGGACCGAAGAGGACCATATGAAGTAGCTCCAAAGGCCTCGTCGTTGTCATGATGTTTTTGGCGGGATGATGAGCCCCAACTTGCTTCCCGGTTTGACATGCGCTACATGGGCTAGTCGGTGATGCCATAACCAACCCATGCTTGATTTAGCCATCAAGTAAGTCTCAAGGCGATATTTATCCGAGGAGAAATCCACAAGATAAAGCTTGCCTTTCATATGACCTTTGAAGACTATAGAGAAATCATCTCTTCTAAAAACGGTCACATCAACATCGGTAAACAAACAATTATATCCTAATGTACATAATTGAGAAACAGATAGCAAGTTATATTTGAGAGACTTGACTAGTAGCACATTTGAGATAGAGAGATCATTTGTAATTGCTACTTTACCAAGTCCCATTACCTTCCCTTTAGTATTATCACCAAATATGATATTCTCATGAGATGATCCTTCTCTTGTTAGTTGTTGAACCATATTCTCCTCTCCGGTCATGTGATTTGTGCAACCGCTATCGATCACCCAACTTTTTCCACCGAAGGAGTAATCCTACAAAATAAGTTTATGCCTTCGACTTAGGTACCCATTTTTATATGGGTCCTTGCATGTTAGTCACAAGAATCTTAGGCACCCAAATGGTGCTCTTCTTAAGACCGCTATTCCTAGGTCCAACGTACTTAGCGTGGATGTTTTCATCTTTGCCTTTCCTTAGGACATAGGAGGCATCAAAGATCCACCACCAAATGTCTTACTCATTTGACGCTTTTTCATCTCATGGCCATTGAAGTGGAGTGTCTCCACTTGCTTATCTTTGCCATGCATGAACCACAGCTTAAGATATGTTGAGGCAACCATGTTTTACCTTTTTCATTAAATTTTAGAGTGAATCCAAGTCCTTCATGGTTGAAGTTTTCAACTTGGTTGCTCAACAACTCCTTGAGGTCTTACTACACTTGTGACATTTTAATAAGCCAAAATGAAGTTGAGACTTTAGTTTAGCATTTTCAACTTTCATTTCTTCATTGTTGATGTTGGAGTTAGTAGCACATTTTGAGCATGGCACATGTATATGATCAATTGATGAGGTTTTGAGCTTCTCATTTTCAATGACAACATTGTCAAGCAATTTCTTAGTTTTGAGGTAACCAAGTTCTAATTGAGCATAATCTTCTTTTAAGCATTCATTGGTTCTCTCAAGTTTCTTCTTAGTAGCTTTGTTGTCATTTACAATCTTTATCATCGCATCACTTTTTAACCTTTCTTTGGTTAGTTCCTTCTCAAGATTAATATTCTTCTCTTTTTCATAAATAAGCAATTCTTCTTGTTTATCTAGAGTATCCATTTGCTTATATATTGTTCCTTCAAGAGCTTCGATGGTGGTTAACAAATGAGATATTTTAGTCATTATGTTTTTATTAAGAGAGGTAATCATATCGTCATCTAGCAAATCATCCTCACTACCATTATCAGCATCACTACCAAGATTTAATAATGCAAGAGATGACTTTTTGATTGGTAATACCTTAGACCCTTTTGCCATAAGACAAATGGGTGACTCATCATCGCTTGAATTGTCGAAGAGTGATTTTGGTGGTGGAGAAGCTTCAATAGCTATCCCAGCAACACCATCATCATCTTCACTTGAAGAAGAGTTAGAGTCAGAATTCCACTCTTCACCTATGTGAGCTTGAGCCTTGTAATCCTTCTTGGAGAACTTGCTCTTTTTGCAGAATTCCTTCTTCTTTGACTTCTTCTCCTTCTCTTCATTCTTGTCCGCTTTTTGTTGGGACAATTTGCGATGAAGTGGTCGAACTCATCACATTCAAAGCATGCTCTCTTGGGCCTTCTTGTCTTGGTCTTGCCGAAACTCTTGTACTTATCATTTTTAGGACCAAAGGCACTTCGCTTCAAGATCTTTCCAAATCTCTTGACAAATAGTGTCATCTCTTGCATTCCTTGTTGAAATTGCTCCAATTGGGTATCTTCCTCTTCTTCACTTGAGCTCTCCTCGACCACTTGCTTTGCCTTCAAAGCGATATTGTTCTTTCTTGAGCTTGAGCTTGGCTTGTTGAGAGCACGGATCTCTTGTGCTTCTTCATCCATCAAGTCATGAGCAAGGATTCGCCCAAGGACGTCATGTGGTGTGAGAGAGTTGAAGTTGTCCTTCTCGCGGATGAGAGTGACCAAAGTGCAGTTCTTGGGGGCAATAGCGCGAAGCATCTTCTTGACCACATAGTTATCGGTCATCTCTTTGCTTCCAAGCCCTTTGATCTCATTGACAAGATTGTTGAGGCGAGTGTACATGTCGCTTGACGTTTCTTGATCTCCCATGACGAAACGGTCAAGCTTGCCCTTCAACAATTCTAGTCTTGACTCCCGAACGGTCGAGGTGCCCTCATGGATTTCCATTAGAGTGGTCCAAATTTCTTTAGCACTCTCAAGAGAGCACACCCGGTTGAACTCGTCTCCGCTCAATGCTCCAAAGATGGCGTTGACGGTTTGAGCATTGTAGTGGATGAGTCTATCTTCATCGGCATCGGGTTGTCCTCATTTCCTACAATATAGCCATTTTGCACTATCCGCCAAATGGCGGGGTTGAGAGATATCAAATGTATATTCATCTTATGTTTCCATGATGCATAATGGGTTCCATCGAAATAGGGTGCTCTACCGGATGATCCACCATATGAATGTGTACTGTAAGCACTTGGTGGAGAAACATTTTGATAACTTTGAGCACCTCCACTAGCAGGTATACCACCCACACCCGAATCTACATTCGACATCTTGGACTCTCTAGGCGGTAAAGCCCTAACAAAAGAGACCTTGTTCTAATACCAATTGAAGGATCAAGATGTCAGCCTAGAGGGGAGGGGTGAATAGGCCACTTCAATTTTAATCAATTTTAAGCTACTCTTGCAATATGTGCGGAATTTAATATGATTAACTAGCAAGAGCAACAATAGTATGATATGAAAGCAAGACTACTAGCAAGATCAATATAAACAATATGATAAATACTTGCAAAAGAGATGCGGTATGTAAAAGGGACAAGAGATGTGTTGCCGAAGTTCGGATCCTTGAGGGGATCCTACGTCTCCGTTTGGGGTGCTCAAGCCTTTATCCCTCGAGGACTCTCCGGAGTCTCCTCGACTTCTTCTTCGTGATTCTTTCCTCATGGAGGCGAATCCCGGCCTTCACAAACTTCCCACGGCTCACCACACAGATTGGGAGCTCGTGAGCGACTCCTAATCATCTAGGAGTCCTCAACCTCCAAGAGTAACAAGTGCGTTGAAGTCGTAAGGAGGTGAACCTAGTGCTCAAAGAGATCTTGACCTTTTTCCACTCAAATCCTTAAATCTCACTTCTTTTCTTTTCTCTCACAAAGGGTGGCTTGGGAGCTTGAGAGAAGAGAAGTAAGATCCAGGAAAATGATTTGCAAAATGTTTTTTTGAGGAAAGGGGGTTGGGGGCTATATATAGCACCCCTCAAAAACTAGCCGTTTTGCACTGAAAACACCCACATCAGAACTTCTGATGTCAACATCAGAACTTCCGATGTGTTCAAATCAAATGGCTATTTTTCCCGCTCGCTACACAACTCACAGACATATCGGAATTTTCGATACGAAAATCAGAACTTCCGATTTTTCCAGAATGGTTAAAACACAGGCTGAACCGGAACTTCCGGCCCAATCGGAACTTCCGATCTAGAGACCAGAACTTCCTGTTTTTCTAGAATACTTCAAACAAAGGTTGGCCCAGAACTTCTGATTTTTCCAGAGCCTTTAAAACAAGGGCTACTTCGGACCTTCCGGTGGAACCGGAACTTCCGATGTAGCAAATTTAAAACTCATTTTTGTGTTCGTGGAGAATGATTTGTTCTTTTGAAATAAAGTTCAATGATCTCTGAGCACTAAGGTCAACTAATTGCTTCTACGACGCACCCCTCTTAATAGTACGGCTTTCCTACTACTCAAATAAATGTGAAATACTTTACGTGAGGTAGAGATTCCGAAGCCGCCACCTTTTCTTCTTTTTAGGGGTCACCGATGTCCTTTGAGCCTTTTCTCTTGGACTAATCTCTGTTTATAAACTCGTTAAACCTGTTAGTCCCTTAATTGTTTGTCGTCAATCATCAAAACCTGTTTGTCGTCCCGGTCGAGCCAAGTCACCTCCTAGCCAGGTTGCCCTAATCGCTGGCTAAGGGGAGGAAGAAAAGCTCGGTTGGGGGAAGGAGAAGAGAAGGGAAGGGAATGAGGGGAAGGAGGAGGAGGAGGAGGAGAAGAGGAAGGAGAAGGAAGATGGAAGAAGAAGAAGAAGAAGAAGAGAAGAAGGGAGAAAGAAGGGAGGAAGAAGAAGGGGGAATTTGGAAATTTTGGTCAACTTTGATGAATTATTGTTAAATTGAGGTTTATGCTATAAATTCAGTCTCCAGTTAGTCCCCATATGAGAATTTGATAGA
Organism: Stipa capillata; assembly: GCA_019208055.1. Classification (NCBI taxonomy): domain Eukaryota; kingdom Viridiplantae; phylum Streptophyta; class Magnoliopsida; order Poales; family Poaceae; genus Stipa; species Stipa capillata. Next base: position 64,232 of record JAGXJF010000883.1, read on the forward strand.
TGGAATTGGAAAAAATAGTGTCCGGTATTTGATCTAGGGTTTTTAGATTCAAAACAGTGAGCTTATATTAATCAACTGCGACCAAACTGAACCGAATTTCAAATTGACACAATTGAGGGAGTTGTAGGCTTCATCATAACCTTTGCAATGGCACTAAGTTTGCATAAATTATAGTCATGGTTCAAAAGTTATGGCTAAAATTTTGTTACTATTATGTTGTTTTTCTAGGGATGAGATTTGTCGAGTTTGATTAAATGATCTTAATAGTATAAATAAAATATAGGCTCAACATAAAAGTTATCAAAAAAATTCTGTAGATATCCGCATAGTATTCATTTACTTGATTTAGATATATAGAATTAAAGGTATAAAAATAATAGCGAGAAATCAGAAAAGATAAGTGATCTAGTTTTTGTCAAGAAGCTCGATTTAGGGTTTTGTTGAGAGGCGTATGTATAGTTATAGCTCTAACGGTGGTGGTGCACGGTATTGACATCGTGGAAACGGGCGGCGGTGGCTTAGAGGGAGGGTGAGAGCAGAAGAGAAAGAGCATGGGTTGGGGTGGGTCTACCTCGATCAATTCATTTGGACTTCCATTTGAACAAACTTATAGTCTGTCTCGATCAATTTGATGAGACGAACACAATCACGGTCTCAAAATCTTCCATTCAATGCATGATTTAAAGAGTCAAATTGATCCATTTGTCTAGGATTTTTGGGCTAACCTTGAATTTTAATAACTCTAACATTTCATTGGTTAATTCTAGAGTGTTACAATTACAGATGATGGAAAACATGGTGGAGATCTATCAAAGTTGAAGAAGGCACGCACATAATGGTGGAGCGATGGGGATTGGATCAGGATGACTGCAGAGCAAAGAAACAACAATCAGGGGCAAAGCTGAGAGGATGACGAAGAGAGAGGAAGGGAGAAACAAAGGTGATCACTAGAGAGGGAAGAAAGTAAGAGAAAGACATCGGTGACTGTTGTGAAAAAGCTACACATGCGTCACTTTTAACACACCTATTTACTAAATAGAGCAACCATTTTATTAATGCCTTTAGACATCTTTTTTTTGTCCCGTTGCAACGCACGGGTACCTTACTAGTATTCCATAATATTTGAGTTGGTGATGGTGTCACAATTTAGTTTTGATTTTAACCCTCTAACAACCCTCTAACAAAGTAAATCTATCTACAATTAACTTATCAATAAACTCACACCGTTAACTCATCCATTCCTCATCAATTCCTCCTTATTTTGCTTAACAAAATTTGTGATATCTCGACAGATCCACATGCTCAATCTGTGCTCACTGATCCAACTAGTCCATAACACCCCTCCTATTGCTTGTGCCTGGCCGCAGTTCATGGCCCTTCTCCCCGCAGGAGAAGACGCTAAAAGATGCTTGGGGCGATGTATTCCATGGGCTGGGTTAGTTCTCACATCCTAACACTTGTTTTTGCTGCTTGGTTCTTTAGTAATTATCTTAACATTTCAATGTTTTCACTTGTTGATCCATGAGTATGTAACTATGTATCGTTAGAAGATTTTCACAATGATAAGTAAGCAAAATATGTCCTCCGTAAATATCAGTTTATCCTTATGTTGTAGTATATAACATGGTTTTCTATTTTCCACATCTTCTAGATTGCATGACATGTCAATGCCGTTTCTATTTTTTTTCGTTGTGGTCCTAAAGCAGTCGCCCCTGTAATATGCTTGATTCTGTGAAATGATCTTTTATGTGAGAGAACTATTGCTTATACTAACTATTTGACACACTGGTTGTAAGATTTTGATTTCAAACTTTTGATCTTTTAGAGGTTGTGGAGCATGCTTGTGGAATGGGGTCACTACAGATGAGCGAATATGTATCTAATATTTCTAATGGGATTGACACCTTTAGTATTAGGGAGCCATTTGGTGTGTGTGTTGGGATATGCCCGTTCAATTTTCATGCTATGATTCCCCTATGGGTATGCCTGACTTCACTGTTTCTTCAACATCAAATTTTGTTTTCATTACTTATTAAACTCTTGAGCTCAACTATCAATTGTACTATGTGATATAACTTACTTTAGTCTACAGGATATGACATGTGCTATTTTCAGTTTTTCATGACTTATTTTTGTCTGCTGTTCTTCCCCATGATCAGATTTGATCATTTTAGTTATTTCTTCTGTTCCTTGGTTGCAACTGTTCCCCATAGCAGTTGCTTGAGGCAATACTTTTTTTCTAAATCCATCAGAGAAGGATCTAGGTGCTTATCTTTATCATCGTATTCTTACCCAATTTACTAACTACATTAGTTAATGTTGGGGTGTCTACAAACTAAAGCCACGGTGATGATCCAGGTGAAGCACATCGCCGACATGGGCGCTACGTCTCCTTCCTCGAGTACAACAACATCGAGGGCATGATCCTCTTCTCTGAGCTCTCTCACCGCCGCATCCGCTCCATCTCCTCCCTCATCAAGGTCGATCGCCAAGAGCCCTCCATGGTCCTCCGTGTCGACCGCGACAAGGGCTACAACAACCTCTCCAAGCACTGTGTCTCCGAGGAGGAGGTGCACGCCTGCGAGGACCGATACAGCAAGTCCAAGCTCGTCCAATCTATCATGCGCCATGTCACCGACACCCTCGATGTCGACCTCGAGCTGCTCTACCAACGCATCGGATGGCCCCTCTACCGCAAGTATGACCATGCCTTCGAGGCATTCAAGCTCATTGTCACCGACCCCGATGGGGTGCTCGATGCGCTTACCTATGGGGAAAAGGAGATCGGCCTTGACGGCTAGGAGGTTCGTTCGTTCCCAACCCTCACCACTACACCAGTGCCTCCTGCTGCTCACGGCTAATTGATCAGCATTTGGTGTATTCGAAGCAGTGTCATCAAATCAAGCTTGTACTATGATGTCTTGATACTTGCAACCGATTAGACTTTTACATGTGTTTGTGCGTGCGCACTAAACTTGTGTTTATCTAGCAATCAAGTAGGAATTTGTTGCTAATGCAATTTGCTTAATTTGTCCTCCGTCAAACTTGCCACGTGAATAGTTAATTCCTAACCCAGATATTTGTCTCCAACCTCCTCCACCCATCCCGGCGAGTGTGCTCCAATCACCGCCGCCCTCCCTCACCACCCGCCACTTCTAGGGTTCCGACGACTATCCATCCATCCTCGAGGTGAGCCTCCCTTCCTCCTGCTCCCCCCCTGCTGGCAGCTCCGTCCTTCCAGCAGATTCCCGTGCCACAATCCAGGGGGATTGATTTAGCAGCCTTTAGGATTGTGCGTCTTTTGCCTACTCACCTAGCCATTTCTCCACATATATGATGTGCATTGTTTCTTGGTTGTAAAGTGACCCACTGACCAAATGGGCATCTCTTGCTACAGGCATACAAAGGATTTTGTAGCATTTATGTAAGCCAAATTAGTTCTATCCCTGCAGCTGAAGTTCCTAGCTTGCTATCGAGTCGTGCAAAACCATTGAAATCTCTCCAAGTACATGGGTGCACATGAAAAGTGAAAATTATAAAGGAGATCTAGCATGGGTATTGTAATCTGGGCTTACTACTTCTCTTTTGGGGGAGTGGGGGTATTCATTTACTTGATTTGGATGTATGGAACTAAAGATGACACTACCTCAGGAAACACCAACACTGACGGGCGCAAAAAGGCAATCGCTGACGGGTTCCAGGCCCGTCAGTGACCGGGCCCGTCAGTAGAGATATACTTCACTGACGGGTGTAACCTGCCCGTCAGTGAAAAGACTTGCAGCACTACCCGGGCGGCATCCTGAGAGTACTTCCACTGACGGGCGTTGAACTTCCGCCCGTCAGTGGTAACTATTTCCACTGACAGTTAAATAGACGGTGCCCATCAGTGGAAGTTATTTTATACATTTTTTTAAACATATCTAAATAGACAATATGAAGCATATGTAGCAATTAATATCACAAATATTAAGCATATCTAGCATTTAATATCACAAATATTAAGCATATATAGCAATTAATATCACAAATATTAAGTACACATATAAAAGCAAGTTTACAATGATTAAAATGACAAACAAATGAATTTAACAATGTTTATTTTCACTAGCCCTACTCTAGGTCTATGACGCTTGGCTAGTACTTGCAGGGTGTGGGAGTCTAGTTTCAACTACTAGACCCCCTGTATACATCCTCGTCAGTTCCGGATCACGCTGACGGTACACAGGCGAAATGAATAACATTGCATGCATTCAAAGTTAAAAACTTAGTTTGAATACGATATGTCACATGGCTTACAAAGTTCCATGTCTTAATGACATTATTACATCAGAGGAAACAGTGGAAATAAAAGCGAAGCGGCTCCATCCGTGCCACAGGCAATTGACAGAAGCCATGCGACCTATTCTTCGGGCTCATCATAGAAGAAGTCTTCATCAGCTCCTTCTTCAGCATATTCCTCTGCACACCACCACAACAAAACATGCGCGATGAGTACTTCACGTAGTCAGCAAGCCACCTGGCAGCAGATGGTCCTACCATACTATATGCAAGGCTTCAAAGGAAGGCTTTAGGGCTTAGTTGTGTAAAGCAAACTTTTAATTTGAATTACTGTAGTAGATTTGAAGACAGCATTTTGATATAAAACAGTTTTTAATATCAGGGGTATTTTCTAGCGTGTGGTCCTCGACCAACACCTTCGAGCAAGGAACTCCTACCTTAGCTCGGCCATAGGTTTCATCAGCAAGGGGGTAGAGGGAAGTAGCAAGAGGGAGAGGGACAGGTCCTTTCCATCAAGAATGAGTCATGTGCTGTCCATAACCGTGGACACGGCTAATCGATTAGTTTATTACTCTGCAGAGTTTGTACACTTTACCCACGTGACACAATCTCGTCTTGTTGCCACTGACCGTCGCCAGCATAGTACACACCCATTGGTGTACTGGCAGGGAGATTGTGATGAGGTCTTTTAGCTAGGTCCCCCTAAGGTGTGACATGCCCACTGGGTCTGGCCCGGAGTCGAGAGTACATCCCCGCACTCCGTTCCCCCCATCTGTGCCGAGGGTCCTCGTAGCCACGTCCACCCCTTCTGCGGTACGGCAACATCAGCCACCAAAGGCTGACTAACCTACTTGACCAAGTCAGTGCCCATATAGCACGTGGTTGTACTGTTTTCACAATTCTTGGGTTCATGACTTCGACCTTATTCGATACGGACGACTAATGGCTTCTTCATCTCACGAAGAACGACCATTGCTCCTTTATCACATGATCCAGCTGTCGCCCGCACCTTTTAGATGGTAAGTTTCACCCAGAGTAGAATAGGGAGAATAGAGTGAGAGGGAATCATCGGGCATCCGGCCCTAGCTCAGCGAGCTCAATATCAAGTTTCAACAAGGATCATCGATCCGATATTTATTCCTCCGTAGAGACAAATCAAAACAACCTAAAGATGTATTTAAGCATGGCTAAGCATATCTCTAGTCTATTCAAAATAAAACCTATTAATATACTCAGGGTATCAAGTAAAAAGGGTGACAAGCGGACAGGGTAAAAGTGTGTCAATCGACACGCTAGCTACTGGATTAAAAACAACATGCATGTTTGCAATTGACAAAATATAAAGACTTCCAAAATAAAGGATCAAATATGATCAAGAAAAGGGGGCATGCCTTCGTGGTAGTACTCTCCTTCTTCAGCTGCTTCAGTCACCGAGTCGGTCTCTTCACTCCCTATCGTCGTAACGAAACGAGAGCAAGCAAATAAATAACCAATCCCAAAAGGAATAACTCGGAAAACAATCACGAGAGAGAAGCACGACAAAGGTAAGATACGGGTAGAATGGAACGATGGCGCGATAGCGTCATCGCGAAGAAGATAGATATGTCTTCTAAGATTGGCCATAACAATATATACATATATATATATCCCCTTCCGGGTAATAGCATAGATATTCTTATACATACACAACAAATACCCTAACATACTATTCATCATGAAAAAAGGTATAATTATTCACAATTAACCACAATAAATATTTAGGTGAATCCTAAATATTTATAATGGTTAATAACAGTAGAAATAAATTACAACCACAATTACACATGCATTTCTATTAATTCAAAGACTAGAATTTAGCTAAAAGCTATTCTCTACCATTAACATCAATTGATTAAGCATGGATCAACTTAGGGTGTGTCTACAGTACCAAAAATTATTTAATAATAATTTTAAATCTGAATATTATTTAATTAAAGCCATTTCTATCATTTCTAGTGTAACAATTAGGTAGAAATAATAATTAACATTATTAAATCATGCAAATGGGTCAACATGATATAATACCAATTCTAGAGATATTTCATATTTAAAAGTGTTCTAGAAATGTATTTTAAACAATTAAAACTATTATTCTAAGCATGAAAACTACACTAAAAACATGGTAAAACATTATTCTCATGACTTGACATCATTCACATAACATAACATGATTTATTGGGTACTGGACACGAATTTTTAAAGGCTAAAACAGATTTATAAAAGCACTATTGCTAATTCAGCATTTTAAATATGCATTTTAAATCAACCTAAAGCACATCCTGATTTTTATAGCTTAAACCATTGCAGGAAAAATATTTTGGTTCACATGGTAAATTAGTTTTAGGGTTCTCTGATCCTAGGCAAAAATTGGATATAAATAACAGAGAGCATTTCTATTTTTAATAATTAAACTAAAGCTTATTTTAATTCTAAGAAATTCTACACAAGTCCAAAAATCATGAAAATTTACAAAAGTACTACTTAGCATGTTGGTAATCTACAGAAAAAGAATTACTTCAAAATACTCATCCAATACAAAGTTATCTCAGAATTTGAATATAATTCAAAATCTAGCGGTCGGATTAAAAATCCAGGCACACCATTGGACTTGTGGGGTTCTAAGGATTCCATTTTACTACTGAGATCAAGGATCGGACATGGATTAGATGTATCCAAAATATTGGGCACGGGGATGGGTGCAAAAGGCTAATGTACATGGGATGTACGGTAGCAGAGAGCAAAATGGAGTATTCCACACATGGCTGCACAAAGGTGGATGGATATGTGCGAAATTGGTTGAGGGGCTTTGATCTAGAGTTGGTGGGAGTCTACCTCAGAGAGGGATTGAAGAAAAACTCACCGTGGGTGAAGAAACAGAGGAGAGAAGGAGATTGCCGGAGTTGAGGAAGAACTCGTGGTACGATCGATGTCGTGGATGAAGCTCGCGATTTGTTGTGGTAGGAGATGCACGTCGGCGTGGGGAAGCTCCAGCAGCAAGGCCTCCGGTGGGGGTGCGTCGTGGTTGCTGGAATTGCTCGTTGGAGTTCCGTCGGAGTTGGAGAAGAAAAGATGGTGGAGGAGAAAATTTGGGAGAAGAAGCAAAAGAGAGAAAACCACAGGAGAGGAGGCCCTTTGTAGGAGAAAATGGGGAGACGAAAGGGCAAGAGAGCACTAATGGTAACTAGTGAAGGATTAAAGGAGAGAAAAATCACGGATTTTAAATTCCAAACGAAACGGTCGGCGGCGGCACGGCGTCTCCGCGCGTAACGCATGTGTGTGGCATGCTCGGCAGCCTGGCCAGGGCGCACGGCAGGGCACGGCTTGGCCGGCCTACCTAGGCGGCCCAAGGGAGCGGCCCAGGCGGCCTGGCAGCCGGCCTGCTGGCCCAGGCGCAAGGGAGGAGGGGGCAGCCTGCTGGGCCGGCCTGCTAGGCCACGGCCCAGGAGGAGGAAAGGGGAGGCGTCGGGTGGGCTAGGCCCAGGCAGAGGGAAGGCCGGCCTGGCCCAGGTGGAGGGAGGCGGCTCGGGCTAGGCCGGCCCAAGCGGGAAGGGCGGGGCAGGCCAACAGGGTGGGCGGCGGACGGGGCTGGGCCGCCGGCCCAGGCGGGCCCAGGAGGAGAGAAAAAGGGGCTTTGGCCCAAGGACTTCAGAAAAAAATAAAAGCCATTTTCGATTAAAAATAAATGCAAAAAATAGAAAGGAGCATTTAAAAATAGCAAAACACTTTCGAAAATTCCCAGAAAATTCCAATAAGTCAAATTGAGCATGGGGAACTCAATAAAAATACTTTTGGGGAAAATTTTCAAATGATGATCAATTAAAAATCAAAAAACACACTTATTGCTCTCAAAAATAAAATCCAATAAAATACATATGAACATATTACATAGTTGTACATCCTCTTCTCTTTTTTAAAAAAAAATTTAAAAAAATTTTAAGCCTGTAAATTGAGGATGTTACACAGGGCGGCGGTAAGCGAGTAATTGGACTCCCGCGTAGAAATCACCGCTTGGCCGAATGATTTCGTTGTTGATAATGTACGCGAAGGTCTTCTGGATGCAGGCAAAGTCCTTCCTCTAGTCGTACTTATCGTCGGCCAGGTCGTGTATGAAATTATTGAATTGATGCTGGCTCCATTGCGGGTTGCGGGATATGACGAACGCGTCTATGTGAGCGCAGACGTAGTACCCACATGTCACGCTACCTTCCAGCTGTTACCTGCAAGGGAGTTGAATTTGTGGATCAGCTTTTTACTCTTGCATTCTGCTCCTCCCCCTCGCAAGTTGTATTCCCAAAAGGCGGCTTCTAGAACTTCCTTAATTCCTGAGTAGTCCCGCTTGGCACTTCTTTGGGAATCAAAATAGTATATCATTCTTGAAGGCTTGTGGATGACAATGAGGATCCAGTGGTCGCTGCGTAAAAGGTAATGAATGAATATAAACAGACGGGGATACGTGCTTAAGAAAAGCAAAATAGGCACGGTAGTAAGTAACTTACAGGGGGTTGTAGGGCAGGAGTACGTAGTCCTTGTCCTTATGGTATATCAATAACTCAGTGACAAAATTTATTAGGACCGGCTTCGCTTCTTGTACATAGTAGTCGTTCATGATGACCGGATCCATTATTCCGAAAGCGCAGTTGGGCAGACGCCTACACTCTTGGGCTTGGTGAAGCGCCCACAGCCTGACGAGCATGGTGTCGAGCTGGAAGAGGTTGAACAACACAAAGATATCTTCAAAATTGATGTCAAAGGTGTAATGATGTCTGTCCAGGAAGAAACCATAATCTTTTGGCACCTCAACCTTAAAGTGCAGCTCATAATCATCCCGATTTTGTGACCTCATCATGATTGTGTCATGGAGAAGTTTCATCTGTGCGGGCAACCTCTGCACCTCATTATCTGGGAGCAAGGGCTCACCTGCCTCCGGGTGACCTTCTTTCCTGCTGCCTTCGGGTCATGGTGATGCTTGGAGCGCCTTTCACGGGGCGGCGAGTCCGTCTTTGGTTGCTCCTCTTCCTAGGATGGAAGGATCGTCGTGTGTTGCTGCTCGGTTTCTTCTTCTCCATTTGACGGCTCCCTTTCATACCAGTAGTCCTTTAGCCATCCGGAGAACTTTGCATTATGCTCTCTTGTGAGCGCAACTACGCCCTTTTTGGGATTCGCTTCGTGCAACTGTTTCATGTGGATCTAAATATAAGGCCGTACCACAGCCAAGTGTTGCAACACCACGAAATGTGCTCTGTTGTAGTCATCTGATCTTTTCAATTGATACACGTGTAAACTTTTATGCCCGATCGCACCTTTACTGTCAAGCCTGCCTGTGTGCCGCAAAACTGGAACACCTATAGGTTTTTGATCACGCATGTAATCCGTGCAGAACTCGACGCCCTCTTCGGTAGCATAGCCTTGGATGATGCTACCTTCTGGATGCGATCTGTTACGAACGTAGCGCTTGATAACCCCATTGTACCTTTCAAACGGGTACATGTTGTGCAAAAAACACGGGACCGAGGTCCAGTATCTCCGGGACGATATGGATCATGAGATGTACCATGACATCGAAGAATGCTGGAGGGAAATACATCTCAAGTTTGCATAGAATGACAGTGATCTCGACCTTCAGTTTCAGGCAGCGTTGCACCATGATTGCCTTCTGACAGATAGTGTTGAAGAAGTTACAAAGATTTGTGATCATCTTGCGGACACCTGGCTCCATGATACCTCTAATTGCAACAGGCAGTATCTGTGTGATCATCACGTGGCAATCATGAGATTTCATGCCAATCAGTCTGTGAGTCTTCATGTCAACAAGTTTTCGGATATCTGCGGAGTAACCCGAAGAAACTTTGACACCATAGAGGCATTCACAAAGGCTATGGAGCTCATCTCTACTCAGAGTGTAGCAAGCAGCAGGACAGCTGGTCTTGACTCTGATACCATTCTTCCTTGTCTTGGTTGTTTCTCTGGTTGCCCACAGCTCATGTCTTATATTCATGTGTTGCATGTCTGCTCGTGCCTTCGGTTCATCTTTTGTCTTATCCGGAATGTTGAGCAAGAGACCAAGCAAGCTGTCGCAGACATTTTTTTCGACATGCATTACATCTATGCTGTGACGTGTGTCTAGGTAAGGCAGTAAGGCAATTCCCAAAAAACAGATTTCCTTCTCCAGACGCCCTTTACCGGCGGTTGTTTCTTTCCTTTTCCTGGCTCAACTTCGTCCATTTCATTCAAGAGAATATAGATTTCTTGTCCGGTCTTCTCGTGAGGTTTTGAACGGATTTCTTTTGTTCCGTCGAACCTTTCCGTGTCCTCTCTCCATGGGTCATTCATGGTCAGCCACCTTCGGTGGCCCATGAACACGATTTTTCTAGAGCCCTCTAAGAAAACACTTGTGATTTCTTCCATGCACTTAACACATGCTTCATATCCTTTGGTGCACTGACACGCGTTGTTCCCGTACGCGAGATAATCTTGCACCGTTGTGAACAACAGGCCTTTCAGAGTGAAGAACTCTTCTCTGTCCGCGTCCCAGACCTAAGCCCCTTCTTCCCATAGCGTAGCTAGTTCTTCCTTTAGTAGTTGTTAATACACGTTAAGATCCATTCCAGGTTGTTTTAGCCCTTGAATGAGAATAGATAGGTGCATGTACTTCCACTTCATGCACAACCATGGAGGGAGGTTATAGATCCAAAGAACAATGGGCCATGTGCTATGTCTGCTGCTCATGTTGCCGAATGGATTTATTCCGTCCGTACTCATACCAAACCTGATATTCCTCGGATCACTACCGAAATCTGGGTATTCTGCGTCGATTGCCCTCCACTGATAAGCATCAGTTGGGTGTCTCAACACCCCGTCCTTTCTTCGCCCCTCTCGTGCCAACGCATCAGCTTTGCCTCCTTCTTGTTACCAAATAAACGTTTCAAACGGGGGAGGACTGGAAGGTACCATACAACCTTTGCAGGGGTACCACTCGTCACTTCTTCCTCCTCATCGTCTTGGTTTCTGCCCCGCTTATATTGAGATGTGTTGCACACCGGACATTTGTGCAACTCTTTATACTCCTTGCGATAAATAATGCAGTCATTCCGACAAGCATGGAGTCTCTCTACATCCAATCCAAGAGGGCAGGCCACCTTCTTGGCTTCCTCGTTGCTCATAGGCAACACGTTCTCCTTTGGAAAAACTGTCGCAAGGTAAGCTAGTGTCTCATCAAAGCTTGCGTCCGGACAGTTGTGGGCTGCCTTGATCCTTAGATGCTCTAGTGTGACTGATAGACGCGTGTGCTCAGGATCGCAGCTGCGATACAGTGGTTTTGTCGAGTCTTCCATCAGTTTTGCAAAATTTGTGACCTCGCTTTCATCCTCGGGGTCTTCGACCACTTGGTCCGCCATGTGACTGTCCCTCAACATTTCAGCCAAATTGTTCCTCGCCTCTCCCGTCAAGTCATCCCTACATTCAGAAATATGGTTTTCATCTTCTTCTACGTCTTCATGTACGTCCTCTTCTTCTAAACATTCAGGACTAGCTAAAATTTCCACCTCCTCACCGTGACTTGTCCAACGTGTATAACCTTCCATGAAACCTCGAGTCAACAAGTGTAGCTGCAACATGCCTCTCTCCCTGAACATTATCGTGTTCTTGCATACACAACACGGACAACACATCTTGTTTGCACCCCTTTTCTCCATATCTTCCTCGGCCACATTTAGAAACTCGTTTCAAAGTATCGACGAAACTCCGTGTTGCCCTTTCGCTGTACATCCAACTTCGATCCATCGATCCCTACAGCAGTAAACTAATTGATTACAATCCAAATTAACAAAATAATGACAAAATTAATTCTCTTCTTTCATGTATTACATCGTACCAAAGAGAGCTCGCTAGCGCCGTCAAAGAGCGGACTCGAGAGCCTTCTGAATAGGGTAAAGATAGAGAGGAGGGGAGGAGGAAAGAGAGGAGGGAGGAGAGAGGGTTAAAAGAGATCTAGATCTAGATTGTATATCTAGGAGGAGGAGGGAGGGAGGAGGGGAGGGGGAAAGAGAGGGTGGAGAGGAGGAGGGAGAAGATTGAGAGAGATCTAGCTAGATCTAGGGTTTAAATCTATATGGAGGAGGGAGGGAGGATGGAGGGAGGAGGGGGAGGATGAGGAGGAGGAGGAGAATAGCATGGCTGCCACGCAGTGTTACGAGGCGCCCACAGTTGGCTGTGTGAGGCACGCAAGCTCACCAGCCAGCTGCAGGCGCCTCCACTCTTATATGCGCAGAAGTATCACTGACGGGCAGCACAAGGAGCCCGTTAGTGATAAGTCTGCCAACGAAGCCAATCCGGGAGTAATCTTCCACTGACGGGCGAGTATAAACCCGTCAGTGGTGATCGGGTCTTCACTGATGGGCGCAAAATGTCCGCCCGTCAGTGAACATAGTCGTCAGTGGAGATGCCAAGCTGGGCCACTCGTTCCTCTTTTACTGACAGGCGGGTATTGCGCCCGTCAGTATAAGTTTGCTGCTGGCCTCGTGCACCACTTCTACTGACGGTCACGATATCACCCGTCAGTGTTTCCTATAATCAGCGACGGGCCTCCTAGTGCCCGTCAGTGATTATCGTGTAGCAGAAGTGTTTTCTGAGGTAGTGTGAAAAATAACAACGAGAGATCAGAAAAGGTAAATGAGCCAGATTTTGTCGAGAAACTCAATTTAGAGTTTTATTGAGAGGCGTAGGTATAGCTATAGCTCTATCGGTGGTGGCGTACGATAGTGACGGCACAGAAAGGGGGCAGTGGTGGCTTGGAGGGAGGGTGAGATGAGAAGAGAGAGAGAGAGAGCACGGGTTGTGATGGGTCTATCTGGATTGATTCGTTTGGACTTTGAATAAACTTATAGTCTATCTCGATTGATTCGATGAGATGAACACAATCACGGTCTAAAATCTTCGTATTTTAAAGTCAAATTTATTCCTTTATCCTGGATTTTCGGTCAATCTTGATTTTTAATAACTTCAATATTTCTTTAATTGATTCTAGAGTATTACAACTAGAAGCGATGGGAACATGACAGAGATCCATCAAAGTTGGAGAAGTCACACACGTAATGGTGGAGCACGAGGATTGGATCAGGATGACGATTGAGCGAAGAAACAATAAAGTCAGGGACAAAGCTGAGGGGTGATGAAGAGAAATGAAGGAAGAAATATAGGCGATCGGCGGAGAGGGTAGTAAGTCACTACTGCAGAAACTGCTATAGCCGCCACTTTACCAGTGACGAGCACACAAAAAGATAGTCGCTGGTAACTGAAAAAATTATCAGTGACGGGCAAAAATTCGTGCTCATCACTGGCATTACCAGTGACGGGCGAAATTTCCGCTCGTCACGGGTAACTTGCAATTACTAGTGACGGGCACTTATTGACGCTCGTCACTGGTATGTACTATACCAGTGGCGGGCTCGTATGTCGCTCGTCACCGGTATGTCCCGCTTACCAGTGACGGGCATTTTATTGAGCTCGTCACTGATAATAAGTTATTAGTGACGGGCTTTTTTTGTGCTCGTCACTAGTATTTTACCCCAAACCGCTTGTCACAGTAATGTATGCATATATACAGCCCGAAACTTGGGAAAAATTCCCTCCTCTCTCTCTCGTTCTCTCCCTCCACCCCCCTCCCCCCGGCCCGATCTGGATCCAGATCCAGATCAGAGCTCGCCATCGCCGCCCCCAAAAATTCCCCCGCACTGCACCGCATCGCGTCACACTCCCCTCCCCGCCCAGATCCAGATCCACGCGGCGCGGCATGATACAGCCGCGGCCACCGGATCCGCCGAAGCAATAATGGCCTCCGCGGCCGCGGCGCCGCCGCTGTCCCTGCCGGAGTCGGACCCGCGCCTCGTGGAGGCCTTCGTGCCCTTCCTCGAGAAGCTCGTGAAGAACGCCTCGTGGCGCAACAAGGCGCACTCCAAGCTCTCCCACACCGCCAAGTCCATCCTCGACCGCCTCCAGAGGCTCCCGTCCTCGCCCACCGCGGCGCAGACCCCGTCCACCCCGACCTCGCCCACCACGCCGACCTCGTTCTCCTCGTAGCCGGGCCCGCTCCGCAGCCTCTCGCTCGAGGACTCGGAGCTGCTCCTCTCCCCTATCTCCTCCGCGCTCGGCTCCAGCAGCGCCAAGCTCGCAGAGGCCGCGCTCGAGCTCCTCCACAGGCTGATCGCGCACTCCTACATCCACGGCGAGGCCGACCCGTCGGCTGACCCCTCGGCGCAGCTCGTCGCGTCCCTTCTCGAGGCAGCCTGCAATGCGCTCCACCTCGACGACGAGCATATCGAGCTACTCCTCCTCAAGACTCTCCTCTCGGCGGTCACCTCCACTTCGGTGCACCTCCATGGCGACTGCCTGCTCCGTGCTGTGCGCGCGTGCTATGATATGTACCTGGGAAGCCGTGTATTTTTTTTAATCCTAAAAACGTTACTAGCGACGGGCAGAATGAGAGAGCTCGTCACTAGTATATAAATATTAGTGGCGAGCGGAAATGACATGCACGTCACTAGTGTGAACAGACTAGTGACGAGCGGAATTTAGAACCCGTCACTGGTATGTAAAATACCAGTGACGGGCGAGCCGCCCGTCACTGATATCTCATTACCAGTGACGGCCGGCCCGCTCGTCACTAATGGGCTTTTTAGGCCCGTCACTGGTAGCCCATTCTGCAGTAGTGAGTGAGAGAAAGATGCTAGCGCTTGTTGTGAAAAACCATACACATGTCACTTTTAACATGTCTGTTTATAAAATAGAATGCTCCTTTCATCAATATCTTTAGACATCTCTCTTTTGTCCCGTTGCAACGCACGGGTATCTTACTAGTACTTTTTAATTATTAAGTTTTTAATAAAGATTATATCAAAAAGATTATGTAACGAATGACGAGCTTTAAGAATTAAGGAGGAGGATTAGGCTTGGCTCATTGGATTTACGAGCCAAGCTGAGTCTCTACAAGCCCAGACAGAACCGTGAGCCTTGAGCTTTTATTTTCAGCCTGATGGAGCACCAGGAGGACACAACGCTACGGCCATTGCAACCCGAGGTACACCTGGCCTAAGAACACCAGCTTTTGCCGGCGTAACAAATGCTTGTTTAGTTTGGCATTGGTTCTCCTCTTATGTCCATTGTTCTGGGTCATTATCTACTCCTACACATCAAATCATATGCCAAACAAAGGCCAAACATGTAGCACCAAATCGCCGGAAAAAAGCTAAAAATAGCCCCCCTCCAAGTTGCAATGCCGGAACTAGCCCTCAGCGAGAAGAAACGACGAGATTGTCCTCACGACGAGCTGGGCATCTAACACGTGGTCACATCACAGATCTGAACCGTAAAGCGAAAAAATCGCGGTTGCCACTCGCGACAAGGAGGCGGATTTGGTACAGACCGCGATAGACGTGGGCCGTGGCTAGGGCCCGCAACGTGCACTGCACCGCGCACGGAGCCCGCGACCAAATGGCGGTCACGGCCGCGACCCACGATGGGGCGTCGCGGCCGAGGCCCATGACGGATCTCGCGTAAATGATGGGTTAGCAGACGTGGTAGGCTGTTAATTCGTGAACATCATTCAAAGGTCAGACTGAAAGCTCATCCATGCCTATGCCCATGCCTTTTTAATGGACTAGTCCATGGTCAAACTTGCTTAATGGACTAGTAGTTGAGTGTAGCAGCAGGAACAGTAGTACTACAACTAATGTGCTGTGTTGAAGCTGCGTGGGTAATGAGCTCAAGTCTAACCAACACATGCATGACATCTCTTTCAGCCAACCCACACCAGTCCAAACAAACGCATGCATGACAAGCGCACCAGCGGGAATCGCGGGCCACGTGCGTGACGTCGCGGGCCTCGGCCATGACCACCGTTTGGTCGCGGGCTTTGTGCACGATGCAGTGCACATCGTGGGTCCTAGCCGCGGCTCACATTTATCGTGGCTTGTATCAAATCCGCCTCCTTGTCGCGGGTGGCAACCTCGATTTTTTCACTTCGAGTTCGGATCCGTGATGTAGCCATGCCTCGGATGCCCAGCTTGTCGCGGGGTCAATCTCGTTGTTTCTTCTCGCTGAGGGCTAATTCTAGCATTGCAATTAGGAGGGAGGCTATTTTCGGTTTTTTACCCCAAATCGCCAACCCCGGTGAACGTCCACGAGCCATCTGCGCATAAACGATAATTGTCAGACGACGGTGGTCACTGCCGAGGTCAGAGATCCCCGGGACCAACGCATGCGGCGGGGAGCGTAGGCAGGCTCCATCTCCTTCGTCATGCCGCGGCAGTTCGCAGGGAAATCAGAATGGTTCACGGGATGTCGTTGCCGGGCCCTGCTCCTTTATTCCCGTGTCTGAAAATTCCCACCCGTGCCTCGGTTTTACACACACACACCGTCGATCAATCAGTCGATCGTTTCTGCTCTAAAAGTCGCACCCGGGTGCATATGTCGAATCAAGGAAATACTCTACCCAAAATACAGAAGGTTCTTGAGTAAAGTACACGAGTTTTACAGCCAGCTAGTTGTTCAAGTAGACCACTGATATATCTTCACACTGTGCGAAGGAGTGAAAATAAGGATCATTGATAGATTACACAACCACGAGAATGAGAATATTCAAGTAGACTATCGGGAGAGAACAATCCTTTTTTGTAGAAAGAGAAACTTCGAGGTTACTCGCCAAAACTTGTACAATTTTATCGTTTGGTAGCATAATCATACCTTGGTTCTATGAATTATTCATTGAGATAAATCTTAATTCAGCAAAAAGTTTTAAAAAGAACCAAATTTGCGATGTATTTGGTGGAATGATGAGCAATTGATCATATAGCGGTCACTTAGTCAAGAAAAGAAAAAGAAAAGGAAAACGTTCCTATTCCTCTATATACACACTGTTCATTGGAGTATTCAAGCAAAGCACGGGCTGGCTGGCTGGCTCTCTTTCCCTCCTGCATCACGTTGCTACTAAACCACGACGGCACCCGCCACTCCCGTCACCTGCGCCGCGACCGCCACCTGCACTGCACAGCCATGCCTTCCCGCCTCCTCCAGCCATTGCCACCACCAACACCTCCTCGTCCTCCTCCTCCTCCCCTCTCCGCCAAGAACCACTGCCACGTCCTCCTCGCTGTCACCGCGGCAGCCGCGGCAGCAGGGGCGCTCCTCCTACTCCTCCTCCTCCTCCTCCTCGTGCTCCAACTCCGGCGTCGCCGGCGCCGGCACCCGAGGCTACCGTTCTCCCCTCCTCCGGCGCCCGCGCGCCCGCTGCGCCGCTACTCCTGCCGTGCGCTCCGCCGCGCCACCGGGGGGTTCCACCCCTCCCGCCTCCTCGGCCGCGGTGCCGCCTCGCCCGTCTACCTCGCCACCTTCCCCGACGCCTCGCTCGCGGCCGTCAAGACGTGCTCCTCCCCGCACGAGCTCCACCTCCTCGCCTCGCTCCCGGCCGACTCCCCGCGGCTCGTCTCGCTCCTCGGGTACTCCATCTCCGGCGCCGACCTGCCCCTCCTCCTCATCTTCGAGTACGTGCCGGAGGGCTCCCTCCAGGGCGCGCTCTTCGGCGACGCCAGGGACGGCCGGTTCCTTGACTGGACCAAGCGGCTCGCCGTCGTCCGTGACGTGGCGCGCGCGCTCGCGTTCCTCCACACCGAGTGTCAGCCGCCGGTCGTGCACGGTGACCTCAAGCCCAGCAACGTCCTCCTCGACGCCGACTTCCGCGCCAAGCTCGCCGACTTCGGCCTCGCACGCTTTAAGACTCCCGATGCCGTCGCCGCCTCTGGCCCCGCCAGGGACGACTTCATGAGCCAAGAACTCGGCGAGGCCGGCGACCTGTCCACCACTACCTGCGCCGCCGGCGTAGCCAAAGTGGATGCTAGAGAGGATTCAGGTCCGGCTAGAGCGTGGGGGAAGGAGTGGTGGTGGAAGCAGGACGGCAGTGGCGAGCTGGACTCCCGGGACTATGTGGCTGAGTGGATCGGCAGCCAAATCTGCCTGGAGAGGAATCCGGATTGGGCCGACGACAACGACGACGACACCACCAACGACCACAAGAACTCACCCTCCGTCACGGACGAGAACGCGGTGTCAGCCTCACCGGAGTGCAAGAAAAACGCCGGTTGCAACGGTAATGCCGATAGCGCCGGTAAAGGCAACGCCGGCGACAAGAAGGACGCAACCCAGATGCGAGAGTGGTGGAAGGAGGAGTTCTTCGAGGAGATGAGCCAGAAAGGCGGCAGCTTCGACAAGCGGAAGGGCGGCGGCGGCAAGCCGTGGCCACGATCGATCAGCATGAACACCGGCAACCGCGGCAATGTCAATGGCGACGGCAACGTCGAGCCGAGCGGTCCGGACATGAGCTTCCGGAGGAACCGGAAGAGGAGCCGGCGGCGCGGCCAGTCCGCGGGCAGCAACATGCACAGCGGCGACTTGCTCAGCCGGGAGCTGAGCACGACGACGAGCATGCGCGGCACGGTGTGCTACGTCGCGCCGGAGTGCGGCGGCGGAACGTGCGAGCACGGCGGCGACCTGCTCGAGAAGGCCGACGTGTACAGCTTCGGCGTGCTGGTGCTGGTGATCCTGTCGGGCCGGCGTCCGCTCCACATCCTCTCGTCGCCGATGAAGTTGGAGAAGGCCAACCTGGTGAGCTGGTGCCGGCAGCTGGCGCGCGCTGGCAACGTGCTCGAGCTCATGGACGAGAGGCTGGAGGGCGCCTACGACAAGTTACAGGCAACGCTCTGCGTCCAGCTCGCGCTGCTGTGCCTGCAGCGGCAGCCGGAGCACCGGCCGGACAGCACGGACATTGTCAAGATCCTCGCCGGCGAGATGGAGCTGCCGCCCGTGCCGGTGGAGTTCTCGCCGTCTCCCCGCGTCCGGCCGTTCCCGCGGTCATCGCGCCGGGCGCAGCCGGATGCGGCTGAGTGATGGTAAGTTCGCTCCTTGCAAATTTGCAGTTTGGAGATCAATGTGCAAATTGGTGCCATGCTTGTGGTCTTGCAAGAGATTTGACAAATTTGTGGCGGTGTTATTATTCATGTACGTAGGAGCTATTCTTCCTCGCCTAACTTCTAACATGGAATTCTCTGGACCCTAACAATTTGATCTTGCTTCTTGCAAGTTGCAACAGTTAGCAATAGTGCTGAAAGATTTTGGTGGTCATTTCTCTGTTAGTTGCCAAGTCATATAACAAAATTGTACTAGTGTTCTGTTGATTTTTTGTTTTTGCACATATAGGGTGTCTTCCCCTGATTTAGTAAGTCATTCTTTGCTTATAAATTTTTTCAATGTATCTTACTTGCAAGACTCAATAACAATACTTTAAGATATAATTGAACCATGGTCTCGTCAAAGAGAAGTGAACCAAGTGAGTCAAGTCGATTAGATATTTTAATTGTCTGTAACCAATAGAACATATTTAGTGTTACATCATCTAGATGCCATAGAAAAGGCAGCACATTGCGTAGTCCCGTGTGTTAAAAATATAAAACAAGTGGTCAAATATGATTCCTCTCTATCCCTCTTCAGCAGTAAATGATTTCTGGCACAACAGTCAACTCTACACATTGGGGGAGAAAACAGAAAGTTTTGGATTGATTTCTATTGCGAGAAATCGAGCAACACATTTTCTGTTCAAGCTCAATTTGACAAGTATGTTCTTAACTTTTCATATCATATCTCTGTCCCTGGAAAATAGTTTATCCTTTTTTCTCATGCTAGCATATCAGCAGTTGGCATCAGTGTCTCCAGAATCATAGTGATTTCATAAAAGAAGTTTCAGTATCAAACGGGTGAGATCATGCAAGAAGGCTCAACAGGCTCATAGTGCCTGGTTGGTGTCAAACATTTTCACCAACCATGATTGCCTGGTTGGTCTTTCCTCCTTCCATCTTTTTGGTAAACTTTCTGCTAGTTTTCTTCAAGGAGATAACTACCACCTGGGAAAATCAGTACGATCAGCTTGTATGCTGCATATGTCAAACGAATCTTCATCTCTGGACCAACTCTAATTCCTTCTTCCCTGAAAATCGAGAGCAAAAAAGGCTTTCCTTTTGGAATTTCAGAGAAGCCAAAAACTCCCATCTCCCTTATTTTCCCCAATTCCCTCCCAACCCGGGGGCGCGGCCCCTCCCTTCTCCATACATCTGTGGAAAGACTACGCATAAAAATCCATTTTTATTCGTCTGAACACAACCGCGTTGGTATGAACCAAATTCATTCGCACGCATAGCCGCACTCCGTCTTCAGAGCGCTTATTTTTTCTTTCTTCAGAGTTCATACTTCAGGTTTCATATCTTGCAAAAAGGCCATTCGGTGGGGTGGTCAAAAGTGCCATCACGCCCTCGATTAACCTTCCAAACGACCCTTAATATGCAGCAGCAGTAGTTTACTGTTGGCAAATGGTGTTGGTGATTGGTGTGGTGACTTGTGGATTTTGCACTCAAAGTGCTTTCACAATGTGGTGTGGCAGTGTGGCGCTGCCCTACCATCTCTCTGCCTGCCCACATGACTTTCCAGCTGCCATTGCTGTCCGTTTCCATAGTTTATGGCCTCCATTTGGTCGGATTAGGCTGTGAGATGTCTCTGCTCTGCACTAGACAATCTTTCAGTTTGGTAAGGCAACAATCTTTTCTTATTGTTGGCCAATTATTTTAGTGCTTGCTTTGCGTAAGATGACATCAGCCCTTCAAGTTGATGTCTTTATCTCCCTGATTTGACCAGCTGGATTGCGAAATGCTATCCATGCTAACGAAGTTTAATTCATGAAAAACTCTCATGGGTGATCAACGAAGATAGCAGAGCTCGTCTTCTGAAATTCTAAAAGTGCTGATGCTTGTTAGTAGTACAGATCATTCATGCATGTAAGGAATGCGAGAAAGCATAAAGCAGTGTTCAACTTGTGGAATACTGTGTACTGGTCAATGCTTGTAAGAGGCAGTAACTGGACAAACAGGCCGGTCAAATTCTGTTAAAACACAAAAGTACCAAGATAACAAGTGAAGAATTGGTCCATGTCTCATGCATGATTGACTAGGTTGACATGTAAGGCTGTGAAAAGTGCATCTTCAGTCAATTTTATTTCCAATCCATGAAAAGAAGGGAAAGGTTGCATGGTCCCTAATCTACCAAGGCGGGCATCATGTGGAGCGATGCTAGAATTTGATTAACTATGCTTCCATGTTATGAGGTATTTTTTAGCAATTTTTATTGAACTAGTCCCATGTCACATTTCGGATCTCAACTCTGATCAGAAGTTGTGAATGGTAAATTAAGGGCACCTTTTAGCACCGCAAAGTCTATTTTTCTCAGAACGAAAAGTCAATTTCTAAAAGAAGTGTAATTCTAAATTTGAATGCTCGCACTATATTTACTGTAGAGTAGTTTACCACTATCTACTTTTTTTGAAAAGAAAAAAGTTTACCGCTACCCAAGTTATATTTGGGGCTCCGAAGAAAGAACAACCAGAGCATTTGCTGCTCTCCTGTCCCAATTATGGCATGTTTCTTGAAAGAAATTAATCTACGCGCCTTAAAGCTATTGTAAATTTGTCCATATTGTTAGTCCCGTACGAACCTTGATAATGTTCCCGAGGATGAGGTGGAAAATGATACTTTGGAGAGAACCTCCATGAGTAACATATATGGTAATATCACGGAGGAGGTCAATATACCGCGGATGTCCAGTTGGCATTCCAACTGGTATCACGCAAAAACAATGCACATTTTGGCAGGAAAAGAAAAGCAACTAAGGTGGGTTCATCAAAGGGTCTAACAAAGAAAAAGGGTAAGGTGGTTTCACCAGCAAGCCGAAACCAACAAAAGACCAATTGAAGGTAAAAAAATGAAAATGATGTTCTGGAATAGTAAAGGTCTTGGTGACTTAGCTAAACATAGACATATTACGGAAATGGTGTCTGAACATCAATTGTATTTCTTGACCATTATAGAAACAGTGAACAAAAGATTCTCTATATCCCGTCTTCAATCCCTGGGGTTTGGTATAGAATACCTGCGACATAGTATGCCTCCTCAGGGTCGATTAGATAGCATTTTAATGGGAGTCAATCGAGCGGTATTTGGGGTACAGTTGATTGAGGAGGGTGACCTTTACGTAAAGTTTCACCTCAAGAACATGTGTGATGGATTTCAGTGGGTTTTGGTTGCGGTCTACTGGACGGCACAACCTCAATTCAAGGAGTTCTTCCTCTTTGAGTTGGTCTGTAGTCATGAATCCCTTCCTATCCTTGTTGGTGGGGATTTTAATATCATTAGGCTGCTGGAGGAAAAGAGCAATGGCAATTTTGAGGCCAATTGGCCTTTCTTAGTTAATGTTGTTATTGACAGCTTAGATTTGAGGGAAATTACTTTGGTTGAAAGTTCACTTGGGTCAATTCTTTGAAAAATCAGACATTTGCGAAGTTGGATAGTGTTGTCATGGGTATGGATCGGGAGCATAAGTTTTCGTTGGTGACAGTGTGTGTCCTTGAGAGAGCTTTGTTAGACCACACTCTGTTATTGCTAGATACCGGAGTGGCCAGTCATAAGGGTAATCAACCTTTATTTAGGTTTGAACTAGGGTGGCTTACTTGAGACGGATTTGTCGATTGGTCACTAGGTGTGGCAGAAAGAGACAAAGGGGAGGTCCACCATGGAGGAAGGACAAAATAATATCCGCTCTCTGTGGTATTTCTTATGGGGCTACGCATAGAGTACAAGTGGGACGTATCGAAAAGAAAAGCAGTGGTTATTAGATATCATAGATGATTTGGATAAGAAGGTCGAGGAGGGAGGCTTGTCTGTTTCCAAGGTGGAGATGAAGAGACATGCGGATGATCAATTGGCTTGCCTCTTGAGAGAGGAGGAATTGAAATGGTACAAACGTGCCAAGATCAAACACCTCCTCAAAGGGGATGACAATACGTGCTACTTTCATTTGGTTGCAAATGGCAAAAATCAGAAGCAGCGGAGTTTCCAACTTCAAAAAAGAGGAGGGAGTAATTAGTGAGGACGTGCATCTGAAGCAGTACATCACTAATTATATAGAAGACATTTTGAGCCACACGATGGGAACCATTTCTCGATGGATGAGTCCATGTAGGAGGATATTCTCAGATGTCACAGAATAGAATGAGATCCTAATTCAAATGTTCATGGAGGAGGTGAAAGATGTCGTGTTCCAGATGGAATGTAAAATAAAGCTCCCAGTCTAGATAGGTTTCTAACCAAGTTTTGTGGGACATAATCAATTCTGATTTGATGGCATTATTCGCTGACTTTCACAGCAGGATATTGCCTCTTTTCAGCTTGAACTTTGGTATCATCACTCTTTTGCCAAAAAAGTGGATGCCACTGAAATTCAGCAATATAGCCCGATTTGCCTACTGAATGTAAGTTTCAAGAGTTTTACCAAAGTAGGTAACAATTGGGTCACGATGGTAGCACACAAAGTGATATAGCCTATGTAGACGACTTTTATGCCAGGTAGATATATCATGGAGGGGGTCGTCATCCTACATGAAACTATCTATGAGATGCATTGGAAGAAGTTGGAAGGGGTGGTGTTTAAAATAGATTTTGAAAAGGCATATGATAATTTGAGGTGGACTTTTCTACAGCAGGCCTTACGGATGAAAGGTTTTTCCCCCAAGTGGTTTCAGGGGATAGAGCACACTGTCCAAGGGGGGAGGGTTGGTGTGAAGGTCAATGATGTCTTGGGGCACTTTTTCCAAACTCTCAAAGACTTTAGGCAGGATGATCCGGTGTCACCCATTTTTATTTAATATTGTGGTAGATATATTGGTCGTCATTATTGCACAAGCTAAAGATTATGGCTAAATCTGTGGGGTAGTTCTACATCTGGTTGATAATGGGCTATCTATTTTACAATCTGCGGATGGCATGGTTATTCTCATGTACCATGATGTTGAGGAAAAAAAAACTCTTACTCTATGTCTTCGAATAATTGTCTTGATGTGGAAATCTCCTCTATGGATACACTCATTGTTACCACTACTCCCACTATACCACTTGTTGAATGAGCTTCCGCCAAAATGAACAAGAGAAGGATCAAGATCAGCAATTGGAGATGCAGGATCAAGCTCAAGGTTAAGCTTGGAGCGGGAGAGACTTCAAATGATGATGACTTCAGGACCTTGAAGCCTCCATTACCACATGATGATGATGACTAGAAAGCCCTAATAGAAGATCAATTGAAGCTTCAATCAAGAATTGGAAAAATAAAGACTTAGTCATATTTTGGAGTCTACCTTTGTTTTCTTTTGGTCTAGCCTTTGTGGACCTTTGAGTCCATAATCTAGGAGTGTCGGGAGCCCAATATTTGGGTTGATCTAAGGTTGATCTGATTGGAGGAGAGAGAAGTGTCTGAATTCATCTAGGGTTTCAGCTAACCCCTCCCGTACGTTTTTCCACCTATAAATACCCCCTCGCCGCCGCTGGTTTTGTCGGGTTTTGTTTAGTTACGAGTTTAGCCATGTGTAGACTTTGTGTCTTCTCTAGTATTGGATAGACCTAATATAAATACCACTTGCAAAATCTCACTTTATCATCTCATTGAGATTATCGTTCTATCTAGTATATTCATAGTTTTAGATTACTTACGCTACTATTTTCTTATTTGTTTTTCGATTTTCTTGCAAAAAAAGTTCCTTCATGGATAGGTCGATTGTGCTTCTAGCAAGGTTGATAACGCTGTGGAGTTGGTTCAACGATTGCTGTGGATATCAATCGTGTGCAGATCTCCCTATACAGTTGATAGCCAAATCATGAGGGTCAAATCCTCAAAATCATAGTTATCTCTCTCATAAAAAGATCGGGAAACCCAGTTCACATCGGGTGGTATTAGCGTGCTAGGTTGCTAGTGAGAGATTTTACCGTAGTTTTTTAGTTTGCATTTTTTTCTTGTCGTACACATATAGCTGAAAGTAAAAAAAAAGTATTAGTTCATGCTTGTCCAAACCAATCTGAGGCTACAATTTTTAATCTAATACGTTGTATTGTTGAATTTTTATTGCATTAACCAAGCTGAGTTACTGGTCCTAGATTGGTTCTTAGTTAGAATTTCCTACTAGATCATATTGTTTTGTTTTGTTTCTTCGAGAAAAAATCAGAAAATTTTTAGCAGTAGATCATGGTAGTGTGACCACCTGCCTTGGTTGGTTTTACTGCCCGTGCGACTTCATACGCATTGCAGCTGTTCAGCGCCACCATCACCATCTCCTTGCCGTCGTCTTCACCGCCCGTCACTGCCACCATCACTGTCTGCTTCCGTGCCACCATCTTGCCACCACCATTGTCGGTCGCATCAACAACATCCCCCATGATCACTGCCGATACCACAGAAAAGAAAAAAGGCACCGAGTCCATCTAGGGCTCAACTTGGGGGAGAAGGACTCCATCCACATTCTGACGAGCGCGTGTTCGGAAATCCTCGAAGACATAGAAGTAAAAGAAGGAAGTCAACTCAGAAATGAAACTAAATCCAAATCAAATAAGTCAGTCTGACCGGCCAAATTTCTGGTCTGGCTGCCCATCCCTCCTAAAGTGTGCAAGTGGACCAATCACACTAGAGTCTTTCCCACCCACTCCATCACCTAGTCTAATCGCCCCACCGTCGCGTCGCACAAACACCGTCTTGTTTCTATCAGTGCTAAGGTAAAAAATGATTGGGTCAGTTTAAACCGACCGGTTTAAACCAACTTGAAAAAGGAAAAAAAGAGAAAAAAATCCTTAGAGTATCTGTTTTCGTTCCCTCTGTCGGGTCTAACCGACCCGCTATATTAGTCTGACCACCCTCTATTATTTCTCTTTTGTGTTTCTTTTCTAATCCTGTCGTGTTAATTTATCCTTTGTTTCAGTATGTAGGCATAGGATTATTTAGCTCATGCTAGTCAAAGTCCAACAACTAGGTCTGATATTTTTGAGCACCTTTTCAACTAGCATTGCTATTTTGATAATTTGCTAATCCTTGCTATCGTACTTGAGCCTACCTAGATCCACTTTTCTATCAAGTGTATAGGTCTTGATATTGCTAATTTCTGGCCATCACTCCAACTAATCTTCATTGGTTGTTTGAAGCCAACACTAGTACACCGGTCACTACCTATTGCATTGGTAAGAATGAGTAAGAATTTGGTACTAAGATTGAGTGTGGGGACTTGCCACGACATCCTAGTAGTTGATAGGGACATATACTTGTGATTTGTTTCTTGTTTTCTACTAACAATTGGAAGTTCTTAGGATGGAGAGCATAAGGAGGGAGATCTCACCCCTTGTTTGCAAAAGTTGCAAGGCTGAATTCACAAAGATGGTGCATAAGGAGGGAGATCTCACCCCTTGTTTGCAAAAGTTGCAAGGCTGAATTCACAAAGATGGTGTCCGATCATACAAAGCAATTGGAGGCTGATCATGATAGTGCCATTACAAGACTTGAAGGCCTAGAGACAAGTCATGCTGAGCTCAAGACAACACAAGAGGAGATAAATGCCAATCTTGATTCCGTATTGGCCCGTATGGATGGGTTAGGGAGAGTAGCTCCTACTATTCCACGAGCTCTCCTCATCACCCCCGCTCTACAAGAGCTCATCAAGTACCCATTGTTGCCCCGAGTGCTCAATTGCTGCCTCTTGAAGAAGAGCATGGTGACAACTACTACACAGATAGCTTCACTAACACAGAAGGAGATGATGGGGCCAACTACAACAATGGCCATGATCATCAGCGATGCCACTTCAACCACCAAGGTATGGGACGTGATCCACCACATCATGATGTACGCAATAATGATGATTCACTTGCTAAAATTAAGTTCCACAATGCCACATTTTGCTGGGAAGTATGATCTTGATGCTTACTTACAATGGGAATTAAGTATTGATCAATTTGCTTGTCATGAATTTGTATGAGGACATGAACCCCATGGATACAACCACTGCTACCTCTACCTCCACTACTTCAACTACATCCACTGCTCAAGTGATATAGAATAAAAGGAGGTTTGTCAAGATCTTCAAGAACATGCGAGGATCAAGTTCAAACTCTCAAGAGGAGGAGGGAATGAAGTTCATGTGGCTATGACCATGTCCCACATGAATTTGTGCTGTACAAGGAGTCTTCCCACGTCACTTTTGGTCCAAGAAGAGCTAGAGATAGAGTCCCACAAGATCTGGACTCTGATTCGGATTGCTGAGACAGTCCTGATTTCAAACGTCTTTATCTTAGACTATTTGAAAAGATTATCTCGTGTTCTTTCCAACCTCTCTAACCCCATCTCTAAATTCCTTACAAGCAGATCACAACTGCCAAAATAATCTGAGACTGCCTCTGTAACAGATCACCTCTTGTCTTTATAGCCCTCTAGGATTAAAAATTGTAATCTGAAATTGTAAGTATTAAATTGGCACAAGAGATAGAAGAAAATTTATTAGGATTTCATTGGCGATCTAAACAAGGCAGTAGTCCTACATGACTTGTGGATGCAATAATGTAGCAGTAGCTATACAACTCAATAAAACCCAAAAACTAAAGAGAGAATCCTAGAGGGTATATAAAGACAAGAGGTGATCTGTTACAGAGGTAGTCACAAATTGTTTTGGCAGTCATGATCTGCTCGTAAGGAATTTAGAGATGGGGTTGGAGAGGTTGGAAAGAGCACGAGATAAGTTTTCCAAAGAGTCCAAGATTACCCAAATCAGAGTCCGTATGCTCGAGATAAAGACGTTTGAAGTCATGACTGTCTCGGCAATCCGAATCAGAGTCCAGATGTTGTGGGACTCTATCTCTAGCTCTTCTTGGACCAACAGTGACGTGGGAAGACTCCTTGTACAGCACCAATTCATGTGGGACATGGACATAGCCACATGAACTTCATTCCCTCCTCCTCTTGAGAGCTTGAACTTAAATCCTTGCATGTTCTTGAAGATCTTGATAGACCTGCTTTTATTCTTTATCGCTTGAGCAGCGGATGTAGTTGAAGTAGTGGAAGTAGATGTGGTAGTGGTTATATCCATGGGGTTCATGCCCTCATCAAATTTCCTATGGAGAAGAGAACTGGAGCTACCGTTTGTGAATTTACTGATTTTGCTTCTATTTGGTGCAGTGAACATTGTCGTACTCATGCAAATAACATACCTTATACTTGGGAAGCTTTGAAAGTAGTCATGAGAGCTAGATTTGTGCCTTCGTATTTTGCTCGTGATTTACCTAATAAATTGCAACATCTAAAATAAGGTAGTAATTCCGTAGAGGATTATTATCAAGAGCTACAAATTGGTTTAATACATTGTGGTTTAATTGAAACTAAAGATGCTATGATGTTTTTGGGTGACTTGAATAATGAAATTCAGGACATTCTTGATTATAAAGAGTACACTTCTATCACTCGTTTGTTCCATCTTGCTTATAAAGTTGAAAGGGAAGTACAGGGTTGTTAAGCCAAGCTAAGAAGCAATTTTGGAGGATTTCTTTAGGTCATACAAGTCCATCGACATCAAAAGTAACTGCTACCCCTTCTGAATAATTAGCAAGCCTCTGACCTCCTCCAACTTCCACTTTGTCAGCCCTGTTGCCTACGACGAGCAAGGACAGAACCCAAGTAGCCACACCAAGTTTATCTTCGGTGGCCTCGACAGGAAGAGCTCGAGATCAACAATGTCATTGTTGCAAAGGATATAGGGATTTCATGCATGATTGTCTAAGCAAGAGGGCTCTTTTAGCGAGGGATAATTGTGAGTACACTTCAGCTAGCGATATTGATGAGGATGCATATTCTTTTGTACCACTGACCTTGCAGGTGATGCGCATAATTCTGATATGGAGGAAGTACAAATTAGTTCTGATTTTTCAAACAAGTACCTAAACCTCATTACCAAGCGAGTACTTAGTGCTCAAGTGCAACATGCTGAATTGAATCAACAACACAATTTATTTCAATCCAAGTTCATCGTCAAGGATTGATCAGTACATGTAAGCATTGATGGCGAGAGTTGCAATAATTTAGCGAGTTTGGAGATAGTCGAGAAGCTTTGCTTGACCACGACACGTCAATCCTGTCCATATTACATCCAATGGTTTAACGACTATGGTAAGCTGAAGGTAGCACGTCTTGTAAGAGTACACTTTACTATTGGTTCGTACCATGATTATGTTGATTGTGATGTCATGCCTATGCACGCTTGTTCTTTATTATTGATAGACCTGAGCAATATGATACTAGTGCTTTTCATCATGGTAGGACGAAGACTTATACTCTTATTCACAATGGAAAAAAAATTAATTTTCTGCCCATGACACCTGATGATATATTAAAGGATGAGATAACTTGAGCTAAAAGAATTGAGGAGGGAAGCAAAACAAAAATTCAGCAAGCATATTATGATGACAATCTAGATAATGTGCATGGTTTTTTTTGCTAATACTATAAATGAAATTCAAACATGTAAGATAAAAGATGGAATTGACTATGATAAAGCATAGTAATTTGTTCTTCACGATTTATCACTGAAAGTTAAATCTAAAACAAAAGGAACATCTATTATTATCAAATTAACTTAGAAACTTATGAGCATGATCTATACAACAAAGAGATAAATAATTTGCATGTATTCTTATTCTTTGTACATGCTAAGGATCAATTAGCACAAGCACCACTGAGCACTTGGGCAAACACTTAACACGTAACTAAAACACACTACCATGTTCTTATCAGTTCCACGTGGGATAGCAGAATCAAATAGATAAAATAATTATTATTGACATGCTAATTATATATGCATATACATAAATATATCACCACCATCACATATACTGAACGCTTCGACTTTTATCTTAGCATGCTATTCTTTCACATGCTACACCATATGTTACTATTATTCATGCTATTCTATGGGCTATAAGGGAAACAAGGTGTTAGCAGTGAGATTAATTAGATGGGGAGGCACTATATGTATACACACACTAATAATTTGTAATAAATTCTACACAGAGAGAATCTAGTAGTTAGCACTAGAAACACCAAACTAGCATATTGAGGGACTAGCACCACAAGAACAGTAGTACACTAACCTGGCCTCTATTATAGAAACAATGAAAACCCTTTATGACCATGAACAGAGGTTTGAGAAAGAGGAGGCAGTAGCTAAAAGATAACATATATACATCATACCACTAGCCTCTATTAAGCTTGGTAAAGATCTATACATATGATTAGGTAAATTAACACCATAGATACTACAATCACTTCCACGGTGGACCACTATCTATTGTTTCTTTTTCAGAAACACAAAGAGCACATCCATTATTATCAGAAGCATTAGGTCATACAGTCCAGTGCCCAAAACATATAAATATGGCAACCAGTAACTAAAAACTTAGGTCTCTTCTCAAATAGGATCTAGGTAGCACCAATGAAATAGACTTTAGCACCAGAGAAAACAAAAGCATTCAATAGATGATTGTATCACAAGATAAACAAGAGACCTAAACCATTGCTAGCAATCACAAAGCCCAAGCATCCACCGTAGCATCACTACCATTCTTGGTGAGAGACGATAGTGGGAGGTGAAAATTACCTGAGCGGAAGCACCACCACCGTGGTTGCAGTGTGGTGAACTTGCCACCATCACACAGTGGCGGTGAAGTAGTCAAGCAGAGGTCAGGGTAGTGGCAACGGTTGATCGAGGATGCATGACACCGTTGTCATGCCGCCAAACCAAACCATGGTTGAGGCTGGCAGTCCCGATGTGGACCGAGGCCAGAAAGCCTCAATCCTAGATCAGGGCGGCAGTGGCAAGGGCATGCGGAACACCAGGACGTCACGGGGACGCAGCATCATGCATAGCAGCACCCGCAACTAGCCGCACCACCATATGACTGAAGCTGAGCCGCATAGCTATGGCTGGCCATGAAGGCGCGAGCAAGTCGAAGAGGCAATGTGCTGGTGGAGGCCTGACAAGGGTTCCAAGGAGAGCACGACAGCCTAGCAGCCGGTGTTAATTACCGATAGTGATGATGGCTAGGATCAGGCAGAGGAGGCGGCGATGCACGTCACGCATGACAGAGCAAGTAAGGGGATCAGGGTGAGGATGGCACGGCAAGGGGCCGTTGGCCGGGTTGAGGGGGAGTGCAGGGGAGCGGCCGGGCAGCATCAGCTACCGGCGACGATGACCGAGAGGAAGTAGGAGGGCATCGGCAGTTGAATTGTGAGAGGAAGAGAGAGTGCGGTGGCGGTGTGTAAAGGAAAGAGAGGAATGAGAAAGGGAGGGGAGCACCGGCTAGGGTTAACCCTAGTCGGGTTGGACCAAATGGCCCAGATGGGCCAAATAGGCCGATTGAGCTAGATGGGCCTACGGGCTCAGCCCAAGGTCAGAAGTTTAGTTATTTTTGGAGATAGAATTCCTGCCATCCAAATTCCAAATGCTATTGATATTCAATATAGGTTTTAGTCTTGCGGGTTATGAGAATAGTTAAATTTTAATAATTAGAATTATCTTCACTTCATTCCAATAGGGTTTTAAATTAATATTCAAGAAAGTAAAGTTGCTTGAGATATGCCACATAAAATTATAATTTCTTTGCACTTTCTTTAAAATTATATTCAATACTCAAGAAAGTCATGTAAGTCAATTAACATAACCCACATAAAATCATGGGACATTATAAAGAAATGGAAGCATACAAATATGACAATATGGTCATGCATATGCTCATGTTAATATACATACACATTTGCAAGTTATTTAGATTTAGTCATTAGTGGACTCTTATTCGATCTCCACATCCCAAGGTTCTGCTAGATTCCCTTCTTGAAACCTTGAGTCACACTTCTTATCCCTCCGAAGGCAAGTCCATTTTCTTGTTCATGTTTATCCATATTTTCTTATCAAAGTACATATAATCTATACTATTGCTATCACCTATTGACAGAGTAATGGAGCAGTCGATGAATCTTCTCGACAATTGATAAACCACCGATTTTACAGTAGTTGTGAGAGAAATACTTGTTGTTGGGTAGGGACCCCTAGGGCACACGGCCAAGAGATCTGACGACAAGGAAACACCATTTTTATACAGGTTCGGGCCTCCCTCAGGATAACAACCCTACGTCCTGTTCGTATATATTGATCAAAGAGTGTCTTACAAAGGATGTGTATGTTAGTGGCTATCCTAGACCTAACCGTCCTTGCCGGCAAAGGCTTGTCGGTGTGGGATGTAGCCGAGGACTTCCTTCGGCGTCGGATCAGCCCTCTCCGGTCGAGGGTTACGCCCGCTTGGGTGATCCCAGAGGGAAAAGAACAGATAAGGGACTTCGACACAGGTGATCGTCTGGACCCTTCCGTGTCGTCTAGTCGGAGAACTCTTGTCTTTCTCACTCGTTAGGTTTCCATTGATTGTGTAGATCTTTCCCCCGAGGAGCTTCGGAATAGGTTGACCAACCTATTCGAGCAATCTCCTCAAGGCAGGCGGACTGACATGCCCTTGCCGATCCTGAAGCTCAGCTTCGATAATCAAAAAGAGATCCTCTCGGTGAGTTAACTGTCTCTACATTGTCTAGTCATGGTTCATCCGAATAGCACAACTAATTGCTATCCGGGTCTTTCTTTGCAGCGAGTAGGCTGTGGGGCTCCCGACTCGGAGGCTGAGTGGGCCGGCGCCCCTATTCAGGACGAGGACATCGAAATCCTCGGTGAGACCGCTCCGACCCTGGAGACAAGGGTCGAGGGTCCATCTGAGGCTGAGGCGACAGCGGAGACTACCCGAGCGAAGTCTCCTACTCGGGCTCCTTCTCCTCCGCCGAGCCCTCAGCCTCAGGTATGAACTCGTGCTCAACTAGTTTTCTCCCTTTGACCTTTCCACGCTTTAGGTTGACGGGAGTAGGTTGTCGGAACACAGAACACGAGCGATCCATGCCCGGAAGAGCCGGTGCCAACTTGCCCGGAGGAGGACGCGCTGATCCTGAGCCCTCCAACGGACAAGGGGAAGTCATCGCTGGTCCCTGCCGAGAAGCGGAGTTCGGAGGTGCTAGCGAAAAAAATCTCACCCCCGGCGAAGTGCCAACAGTAAGTCTTCTTCTCGGTCCTCTTCACCATTCTCCTTTCTCTTTCTCGTGAAGGCTGATAGGCTACCTTCTTCGACTAGGTTGACCATCCGACCGATCAGGGCTACGACTAGGGCTGCTGCGGAGAAGCAGCCCCCGGCGACGAGGCCGACGCAGCCTCCGATCGAACATGCTACACCCCAGCGTTGGAGGCGTCGGTGCCGGAGAACGTCAACTTGTATTCCCTGCTACAGGTAATCCAGGGAGTTAGTAATCAAAAAATATAATGTACTCGGTACTGACCTCATTGTTTTCAGATCGCTATCTCTCGGGTTCCTCCATGCCAGAAGGTGCAGACCGAACTGGAGGCGCGCCGGGCGGAGAACAAGGAGCTGAAGAAGCGCCTCGAGGGGTCTAAGATGCGGCGGACGGAGAGCGAGGCTGAGCTCCGGGTCGTGAAGGCCCACCTCGATAAGTTCCTTGATGACGAGCTCAAGCAAGGTGTACGAGACGCCTTGGCCTTCACCCTGGCTCTTCTTAAATGCCAGCACCCGGAGTTATCCTTGGATGCCCTCGAAGCTGACCTGTCAGAAGAGGAAGAAGGACTTCTCGATGCTGTGCAGGGTGTAACAAACGCCTTTGCGGACCATGTTCAGGCACCTGGGCTGCCTAAATAACTATGTAATATACTGTGATTAGTAACTGTGCATTAATCAGTGTGTTTTTGTTTTCTGAAAACCTGAACTCTTTGCATTCTATCCATGACGCCTTCTGTTCAAAGTAGTCGGGGATGCGGATAAGCAAGTAGATTTTGTTGGCCTAGTTACATTAAGGGGTCTTCCTCGCATCCCTGGCGGTTGCAGCGCGGAACCCTTTCCCTTTGTGTAGGTCAAATCGTCGGTTACATCTATGCGTGGCTTGATCATGCTTGTACCTTCTCCCCTTCCCTCGCTCGGAGTCGGGGAACTTTGCTGCGGGAACCGGGGAGTTCAGTCGGCCAGGCCTTAGGTCTAGTCAGGTGGGAGGCTCAGTGGCTTCCCCTGTCACCTGTAGACGTGATAAGGGGCTTTTCTCATTTCCCTGATGGTTGCAGCGCGGAATCCTTTTTCCCTTTGCTTAGGTCAGATCGTCGGTACACGCATGTGTACGCCAGTTTTTTGCCCGATGCCACATACTTATCCAGCCCCCGACTGTCTTATTCGAGAAGTTTCTCGGATAGGTAGTCTGAAAGAAACTTGATATTTAAGAAACTATGAACTGATTGAAGTATCATTTACAAGCTATTGTAAGAAAAACTTCTAGGAAAAAATAAAAAACATCATCCCCTCCTCTCGAGTCGTCGTTGGTTGCTCCGGAGACTCCAGTGCTCTTGTCGTGACCCACTGACGAAGCTTGTGAAGTGCGCGTGCTAGGCGACGGCGCCCGAAGTGTCTTATCATCGGCTTGTTTGTAGCTTGACGACTTGAGGCTGGAGCTGGCGCAACCTGAGACGGACTGGCAGTTGGAGGGGTGATAACTGTGTGATCTTACCGAAGGTGCTTGGACTAGGGACTCTCTAAGGGACTCGCCTATCTCTTTACTGCTAACTTGAGTGACCTGGATCGGTGACTTCTCCTGTGGAGCAGTTGTCCAGCTGAGAAGGAAGCCCTTTTTGCCCCGGCTCCGAACTAGTCGTGGAACCTACTCTCCGACTTGGAGGGGGTGTTTTGCGAAGTCATCGCTCATAGTTGCTGTGGAGGTCTTGCTGACACGGGGGTGCACGCAGCGGTGTCGGAGTCTGTCTCCCTGCTTGAGAGTTGATGCTTCTCTACAAGGTCGAGGCTACGTTTATTGCAGAGTAGTGCTTCCTGGGGAGAGCTCTTTATCGTGAGGACGCCCTTCGGGCCAGGCATCTTCATGCACTGGTAGGCGTAGTGCGTTGCTGCCATAAACTTGGCCAGAGTTGGGCGCCCCAAGATGGCATTGCATGCCATCTCGAAGTCGACTACATTGAACAAGATCTTCTCTGTTTGGAAGTTCTTCGGTATTCCGAAGGAAACCGGTAGTGTAACTTGCCCGATCGGCGTAGTCGATGAGCCGGGACAATACCATGGAATGCTTGTGTCACCATCTCAACTGATGATCGTGGCACTTGCATAGCATCGAGGGCGTTAGTGAATAGGATGTTGAGGGAGCTCCCTCCGTCTATTAGCACCCTGGCAACTCGGCAGTTGTTGATCGTTGGTTCGACAACGATCGGGTATCGTCATGGTCAAACACAGTTCTCAGGGCAGTCAGTTTGATCGAAAGTGATGGTGACCTCCGACCACTTGACTGCCCGAGGGACTCGCGGTATATTCGCGAGAACTTCTTGGGCAATCGCCTTGTATTGCCTTTTCGACACGTAGGAAGCCGAGCCCCTAAATATATGTCCGATTGCTCTGACATGCCCCTGGAATGGCTCAAGGGCGGAGTCATCGTCGGAAGTCGTATCCCGGCTGTTGTTTCTGACCTGCGGGTTCTCCCCGCGGGATTTCTCTCTTTCTTCCCTGAGGTACTTCTTGAAGATGCGGCACTGACAGAGATCATGTGAATCAGTCTGGTGGAAATCGCACTAGAGTTTTCCTATTTTGTCGGAGGAAGTCGTCTGCTTATCCTTGGTGCATGGTCGCCACGTACGCTTCTTGGGGAGATCGGCCAGCACCTGATCGATTTTAGCTCACTTCTCCCTATTCCCTCCGGAGGATTTCTTCTTACGTTTCACCTTCTTTGAGTCTTCTCTCTCTGGAGGGGAGACCTTGGCAACTTGTTCTGTTGTTGCTTGATGTAATGCAGGGTTTCCTCCGCACAGGCAGCCTTTTCGGCTAGGTCCAGCAGCTGTGTCATTGTCTTCGGAGGATGTATGATCAGGTCGTGCATGCACATCTCATTTCTGCTGCCTCGAACGAAGGTGCGGATGACGTCCGAGTCGGTTATCTCAGGGATAGTGTTGCGAACAGCACTAAAACGTTTGGTGAATCCTCGGAGGGTCTCGTCTGGGCGTTGGATGACTAGGAATAAGTCATCGACCCGGCCGGGACGTGTGAAGGTACCTTGGAAATTTTCGAGAAGCATGTCACAAAGCTGTCCCCAGGAGCGGATCGTTCCTGGGGGTAGGTTCATGACCTGGCTGCTCCTCTTAGAGTGGTCGGGAGGTAGTTGGCCATGACCTTCTCGTTCCCGCCTGCGGCCTCGATTGTTGTAGTGTAGATTTGCAGGAACTCTATAGGGTTCGTGGTGCCATTGTACGACTCTAGGGTCCCAGGCTTGAAGCGAGACAGCCAACGCACATGTCGGAGCTCTTGGGACAACGCTTGGCATCTGTTGATGGTTCTCCGATAAGGCGCGTTCTCACTGCTGTTCGGGGTCGGAGACCGTCCTCGACCATTAGCGTGGTGTCTGTGGTCTCCCTGGGGAGGAGACTGCCCTAGCTGGCGCCTTTAGGATCGGTGCTCATTGAGAGCGTCGCGGAGGTCGATGTACTGTTCCACCCGGCGAGATTGATACTTGGGGTGTCGTCCTTCTCCGCCTGATTCCTCTGGTCGTAGATGGGTCTTCCCTCGGTTGGAGCTGTGTGTTGCTGACTGGAGTTGAGAAGACTCGGCTTGGGCTTGGGCTTGCTGTAGTTCAGCCCCCAGCCATTGTAGCCATTGTATTCCATCGGGTGTCGTCAAATCTGCTACCGGTGGTCATGACAGTAGATTTTGCACCTCGGCGAGTCTTCGAGCAGTTCGGGACACGTATTACCCCGTCCCTTGAGGGGTTCTATCTGTTGCCGTAGGCATATTCCCGTTACCGCGGGGAGTAGCCGTCGGGCTTCGACATTGTGAGCCCCCGGGCTGATCCGGGTCCTCGAGATCTTCCCGACCGTCATGGATCGTGAGAACTACTCGAGGGTCTGGATTGGATGAGGTGTAATTCCACTCCATCGTGTCTTCCTCATCGGGAGGGATGTTGCGATTAAGATCTTGATCGTCTGGTCGATCAGAAGTTGCAGGTGATAGTCCGGACATTGGGTTGGTCGCTCTTGCCGGGGAATCATCGTTTAGCACCAACGTTCCCTCAAAGGCCCTGCCGCACTCGGTTCTGAAGTGATCGACTTCGAAATCTGAGTACTCGCCAGTGGCGTATTCTCCAAGATCTACGTGGTTAGTTGCCAGGTACCGATCTGTCTGGCCGAAGTTGTCGTAGAAACCCGGATCTGAGTACCCGGTACATCGCGTGAGAGCGATTGGATCCCCCGCCGAACTGCTTCCTCCTCCTCGGGTCGAACCGGGGAGGGCTGTGCAGTCGGCGTCATGGGCTGATCGCGACTAGTTGCACATCTTGCTAGCTCCGATACTTCCTTGACGGCTTGAGCCAGAGAGGTCCCCACGGTCGGCGCCATCTCTCGACGATTGGTAAACCGCCGATCTTATGGTAGTCGTGAGAGAAATACTTGTTGTTGGGTAGAGACCCCTAGGGCACAAGGCCAAGAGATCTGACGACAAAGAAACACTCTTTTTACACAGGTTCGGGCCTCCCTCAGGATAACAACCCTACGTCCTGTTCGTATATATTGATCAAAGAGTGTCTTACAAAGGATGTGTATGTTAGTGGCTATCCTAGACCTAATCGGAGGCTACTTCGACTAGTTCCATAGGGCTCGACTCCTTCGAGGCGGCGGATCTCCTCGTGGGAATCGCTGGGGCTTCTGGATGGCTTCAGGCTTCTTGGGACTTGTCTATCTTCTTAGACTTTAGAGACCTGCCCTCCCCTATAGGATTGCTGATCCTTTTATAGGGGGCTCCCCGAGTCATACCAGACATGGACTTATGCCCGAGTAGGACTCTGGCTTCCTTAAACGTCGGGATTGACTTCCTAGTTTAAGGAGTGTCCTTCCTCCTTACGGGGGGTTACCTTATCTCCTGGGGATCGTCACCGGATACGTACTCTTATTCCGATAATCCAAGGAATCGTATACCAATACCTCTTTGTATACGGGATACTATACTATCTATCATCAAATCAATTATGGTAGGTGGTGCAACCCCGCTATGGAAATTGTTGGGGTGGTCAGGGTTCCACTACATAAGGTAATGACATTTGCCTGATGGCACTCCAGTGTCGTATAGACAACGTTGAGCACAAGACCTAGAACGGGATGAGTGAGTCAAGTAGTGCCTTCTTGATGTCATGTCTCCCTAGAACGTATATATAATAATGTCAGGGGATGCGATAAATCTCCATAAGAATTTTCGACACCACCGAGTGTGTCTAGATGATTAAAATAAAAGTACGCTATAATGACGAGGTGGTAGTAGGTGCTATACTAACTATACCGATGAGATATGACACATGGGAAGGATGAAATGACTCGGAATCTTAGACCTGACCACACTTTTGGGTAAAGTAACGCATCTCTGCAGAGTGTATTAAAGTGTGACATTGTCACTCCCTGTTTTTGGGTAAGAACTACGAATGCGGCATCAAAGGAACCATCAGAGTTTCTAACAACTCGTGGGGCCTGATGATCATAAAATACTAAATTAAAAATCGACCCCTTAACTTACGAAAAGTATTTTCAAAAAACCATTGGTTACTAAGGACCGTGTGTCCTAGTAGTTGATAGTGTATTCAAATAACAATTGCTATTCATGTACTTGTTACGTATCTTATGTACTCATCCCCTATGTAAGACTTCTTTCTTAGGCTATGGGTCGATATAGTAGATGGTTGAGTATCTAGAGATGCTAGAGTAAGAGATGGAGAAGTAGACACCGGACGAAGGAGAGACGGGAGTCAATTACTACTTTAACTTCGGCGAGGCATATGATACCGAGTGGTTCTCAAGCAAGTTGTAGCATAGGACCAATGATCGTATAAGTATAAATAATTTTTGATATCAAGGTTATTTTAGTTCATTACTTTCTCCAAGTTTAGTTCTATGTATTCTCTTATGCAAGTTAGAACTTTTGTATTCCTATTGGAATGTATATAAGTATGTAATGCATCAATAGGTCACTGCAATGCTTCTATTGTACTACTCTGATGGGCGTATTGTTGGTGAAAGATAGTTTTCACTGGTGATAAGCCAAAGACTGGTACGCTACAATATGCAGTGGCTTGCAAGGTCGCCACAATTTGGCTATGCATAAATGATATAGCCTTTAATAAAAAGAAACTCTATAATCCATTGTAGGTTATCTTCTTGTATATCAACTGATTATAGTTGTGGTCTTTGCTACAATGACCGGAGGACAAGTAGAGAACGGTCCACGGATGCCTAGCGGTTGGAGGCGGTTAACAGAGAATTTATATCTCAACATGGATGACGGTGTGTAATAGATTATGTAGTGCTTGAACTTTGTAGCTTTTTATACTATCTAATTTATTTTGCTTTCACGTCAGTTGACACAAACTCTTATACCTAGGTAATGGTTGATTATTTTAGATGCAGGGATCGATAGACAATAGAAGTCTTTCTTTGTTAAAATTTTTTGTTAGTCTCTTTCGAGTGCGGGCATTGCTTCTTGAGAACCATCCTTATCCATGTCATCGATTTGACTTGACAAAAATTCCTCGCATTTTCGTTTTGGGGAGCATTATCTAGATCCAGGTTGCTTCTTAATTGCTACTTCATCCTATCATCCCTCTACTGGGTTAACTCCCTCTTGATGTGTGTCACAGAATAATTGTAGATACGCCTAAATTTGGTGCAGGCAGCATAATTGATCATTGCCTGATTGGCTCAAATATTTTTCAGCCAGCACATGAACATAGGGTTGCTGCTGTTGAACCATGGTCCTCGGGATGCTTGACCAGTTGGATTGCATGTTGCAAGAGCATTGGAAGGTGTACTTAGTTTTAGTAGTATTAGGCTGGTCTGGCTACGAGTCTCATCATTAAGGGAGAGATTTTTTTTGAATAATCTTATTTTTCGTCGGAAAGCATGAGATAATTACATGATTTCATATTCTTTTACATAAACATATCCTTGTCCGCAAACGTGAGGCTAACTGTCCGACGTGGCACACGAGTCGGTACTTGGAGTGGCTACGGCACCGGCAATCGGCTCATGAAGGGTCTAGTGGCTATTGGTCTTTGAAGGGCCGACTGCCTTCGTGGCAAATGACCGCAGTCCAGGTGCTCGTTGCGCTGGCAGCGCAGTCGGCCCACGAACGACGGGGGCATCGGCCGCCCAAGGGCACACTAATACAAATGTTTAGCTAGCCAGGGGCATCGGCCGCCCAAGGGCCCACTAATACAAATGTTTAGCTAGCCAGAGGCATTGAATTCGGTAGTTGTTTTGCCCCAGGACAACTTCCGTCTATACCCCTTTTAAGCCTATCCAGCATCCCTCTTCTTAATTCAATATGTATTAAGAAAATTCTGAGAGATGAAGAGAGGGTTGGAGGAGAAGAAAGTGAAGAAGGGCCGGCATGAATCGTCTGTACAATTTTTTAGTTTTTTGACTTAGTCTTGCTTTTGCTTTTCAATGTTGCAGAAACTACCACTACTACAGAAAGGGTCATGAAAGACCCCATATCACAGGCAGTTCTTGAAAAACCGCCTTATTATAGTATGTCACAGACGGTTCACAAAGATTACAGTCTAGGTTCACTCTTGGAGACACGAATCGCCTGTGATGACATGATATCACAGGCTAGACGGGAACCGCCTGTGATGAGTCGACATCACAGGCGGTTCTATTTAGGAACCGCCTGCGATGAGCCCCCCTTCTTATATGCTCGAAGCGTTTTTCCCATCCATGCCAACTCCAGCAGATAGCCCCCGACCTCAATGCCCTCCGCGCCGCCGCTCCCATCCTCCGTCACACCAGCAGGCTACCCGCGGAGCCTCCTCCCCCGACGTTGCCGCCGCCCGGAGCCTCCTCTCCCGATGCCGCCACCTCCCAGAGCGTGCATCTCTTGCCCGACGTCACTGCCTCCCGGAGCGCGCATCTCCTGCCGCGATGTCACCGCCGCCGCCTGGAGCATCTCCTCCCCCGATTTAGCCGCCACCCGGAGCCTCCTCCCGTGACAGCACCTCCCGGAGCCTCTCCTCCCATCAAGCACATCAATCAGCGTGGCCTCCAGGTACACCCACACAGGCATGTGTTACTTCATGTCATCTCCTTGCGATTGCAAGAGAAAAGATTAGGAATTGAGAGTGCAGCGTAGTTAAAGATAGGGATCAAAATGTGATAGAATCTCAGCAAATGTCACTGTGCAAAAAAATCATCAAATTTGTTCTTCTTCATACTGCTCAATAATAATGGAAGTGCATGTATTGGTTGCTATGTTATTCTTCTTTTATGAGGTGGTTGTTCGTTTCTCTTGAATTGGACCGTGGTAAAATTTTTGGAGTATGCAGGTGACCTATAGAAAGCTGAGTTGGCAGGGACAGTTGGAAATATTCCTCAGCTGCAAGATGTTGAAACTTCTGTTGGCCTGT
Source organism: Stipa capillata (assembly GCA_019208055.1). Taxonomy (NCBI): domain Eukaryota; kingdom Viridiplantae; phylum Streptophyta; class Magnoliopsida; order Poales; family Poaceae; genus Stipa; species Stipa capillata. The sequence goes on from JAGXJF010000883.1 coordinate 106,055, forward strand.
AGCTACAAGTATAGATGAACTTGATGTTTAATTTTGTTTGTAATATGGAATTGTAGTAGGTGAGAATATAACCAGAGTTTATGGGGTCCATCTACCAATGAAATTTAATCAATCATTTTAGGCTGCAATCATTTGTGGTTGAACAATTGGTAGTATTTTACTCATTAAGGAAAGCTAAAAGGAGGAGGGCAATACATACTAACATTTTGAACAGTGAGATTTGGATCCTTGATTGAAATGCTATGCTACACTTGATCTACTTTATTCTTATGATCTTTATCTAACTAAAAAAACAAAGTTCAATTGTGCAAGTACATGTGTTTAGAGTAAAACTTTGTTCTAGTCCATGAAGACTTAATATTTAAGTGATGAAATGATATACATGTGAATTAAAGGAGCAGTCCCATTTATATAATTTGTTAATTTAAAGGATCTTTTAGAAGATGTCGAGTCCTGATCGAGCGCCTTCCTCGTCGGCTTCTGAGGGCCATTCAGACGCATAAGAGAACACAACAAAATAGAGACGAGCTTCTCGGGGACCTAGTCAAAGGCCGAATGGCCGATTTCCCATAACAGAGTTAGGTCCGTCAGGGGCACCGATTGCACCGGAACAAAACACGGAGAAATAGAGAACTACATGCAGCATCGTCGCACGTACACGGGTGCCTTTGACACTGGAATCTTGAAAGAAGATAGGCAGAGATCTTCGTGCAATGCTGGTCCAAGATATCAACACTCACTTCATCATCCCAGAAGAGCTACAGCCCCGTGCCAATAAAGCCACCCTCAAAGTGGTTAATAAAGCATGGAAAGATTTCAAATTTATTCTCCGATGGGACTTCATCAAAAAGGACGAGGTTCGCCGTCCACAAATGGATGGATCGACAGATGTGGGCTCAATTCAAGGAGTCGAGGGAAACAGAAGAATTCAAGATGAAGAGTGCAGCGGCCAGTGCGCTCGTGGCCAAGAACACCCACCATCACATGCTTGGTAGTTCTGGGTACACGCCCAAAGTTAGGAAATGGATGGACAAGGAGGAGATGGCACGTCTTAATGCCATTTCCCAACGTAGAATCACAGCGCGCACGCAATTGGTTGTACGCGAGAAGAAATCTAGGTGCGACGTCTTCGGACGCCCAATCCTTGGTGAGCGAAGCAACCCAGGAGGTCTATGCTAGATTGGTACAATATTGTTTACAAAACCTACCTCTCAGTATATCCATCGCCTCAATACTAGGCTTAGTAACCTGTTCTTCTATTATAGGAAAACCTTTCAACACAATCCTCCCCTTGCGAATTCCAAACGGAGAAAGATATTCTTACATAGGCCATCGGCACCAAGGAGCATCCAGGTTGCATGAGGGTACTGGTGTTTACGCTACCTGGAGAGATGGATTCCCCGATAATTTGCATCGGTACAGGAATAAGAGCTTGGCCAAAGCCGAATGCGAAGCAAGAGAAAGAGCCGCTCTTATAGAAGAAATCATGGCCATAGTGGAAATGAGGGTCGATGCTCGTTTAAGAGCTCTTGTAGATATGGTGGCTGTTGGATCGGTGGCTTTCGACAGGGGGGGGTGAATGTCGAGTTTTAAATTTCTTTCACAAATTCTTCACATACATAGTAAAATTAAAGAACTAGTATGATCTGAGTGAAAATGCAGCGGAAACACCCCCAAAAGCCCTTGGTGATGTGGAGCTTGTCGATAGCTTCGAAACGAGTCCAAGATCACCAAATTTCGAGTTCAGACGTAAAAGTTTTGGCAGAAACAGTGAATTACCCAGCCTGAAGAAAAAGAGAATTCTGGAAATACCGGGAATTTTTTCGGTGGTACCGATTTTTGGTTCTGTTCTCAGTGAAGCAATTCAGCCTGAAGAAAAATAGAATTCCAGAAATACCGGGAATTTTTCTGGTGGTTCTGATTTTTGGTTCTGTTCTCAGCAAGCAAGAACAGAAGTGAATCTCGGAAGTTCCGAGATTGAAGAATCGGATACACCGAGATTTCTGAAGAAACTGAAGAACTCAGTAAGCAAAACAGAAGTGAATCTTGGAAATTCCGAGATTGAAGAATCGGACACTCTGAGATTTTTGAAGAAATTAAAGAATTCGAAGAATTCAGCAAAAGATCAACCAGGTTCCAGAACTGAGATTTTGATCCAACTTTTTGGCTAATTTAGAATCTACCCAATCAAATCAAACTAAAATTGGTAGGGAGGTGTGGGAAGGTTTTGTGAATCTAGATCAAGTGTTGATCTGCATAAAAACTTCTCAAATCAAGACCTTTTCCCTTTTTCTTCAATCAGCCCTTAGAAATGAGAAAAGGAGGAATTTTGAGGGGAAAGGAAGCTCGTGAGGAATCTTCATCTCAAATCAATATGGTATCATCTCACATGTTCTAGCAACCTATTCCAAGCCCCAAATCACAGAATCAAAACCTCTTCATGACTCAATTACAAAACCCCATTTCTTGCCTTTTTATTCAAGAAAACTCAAAATCAAGCAAGAGAAGGGTTGATCCTTGGATATGCTTGGATGGGATCAGTCTAGAGATGATCTCCCTATCACTTACTTGCCATACCATGAATCAAACCACAAAGAAGGCAAGAAAATGAAAATCAAAAGGAGTTATTGAAGAAGATAACTCAAGAATACAAGGGAATGAAGAAAATCTTTTTGTATTGCATTCTCGTGGATTTTCTTGCTGTTTCAAAGACCTCTCATAATTATGCCAAAGCTCTCTTGAGCAGCCCCTAACTAGGGTTTTCACAATGCTTAAAAAGGGTTAAGACATACACCTCTTACCCCTCCTTTTATAGTGGTGGAGGCATACCTCCCACCACTTAGGCCTTAAGCCCACTTAGATGGCATGAGCACTTAGCATGCATTACAAAGCGTCTAAGTGACTCATCCTCCATCCATCTTTCCTTCTACCCTAAGCATCTAACCCTAAACCGCTTCCCGGCCTCCACCGCAGTTTCTTGGTTATGCTTCGGTAGATTCCGCGTTTTTACCAAAACGCCCTCGCACTGACTTGGTCCTCACGTCTCGTTTCCACCCGCTTTCTTGTCCTCTGCGTACATGCTTTTAAGCCACACGATGTGATCACCACCTCTTTGACCACATCTCAGCCCTCCAAGCCTCATGCCGGTCCATATGGCCGAACCATCGCCGCACCCAACTCACACCTGCACACTATAGACCAAGCAAAGCGTTGCGAGCACAAGTTTTCCACTTGACCCAAGTCAGTCGAGAAAAATCCTTCATCCACTCAATTTTTCGTTGAGACAAATTGAGAAACTCAACTTAGCAATCACATAACAAGTAATTCAAACCTCGAATTCATGCGACCGAAAGAATCAACTCCACATATGGTGGCAAAATATTCATCACAAATATTGTCAAGTCCTGACATGACTCACAGTGGCCATGGCCTCACAAGGGCACGTTCAAATGCAAAGCAGCCCTGCTGGTAATCGAAAGAGTAGTCAAGCCTCCGTCCCCGGTGGTGAAGCTGATCGCACCATCTCGTATCCAGTCCATGAGATCCTGGTAATTTCTACTTTAATCTCAAGTTCCGCTTCAAATTCCGTTGCAAGCCATATGTAGCTAATTATTCTATCTTCTACCACGTTTTACCTTCAAGGATACGACGCGGTGCAAGCTATTGGTGTGACTTCTTGACGATGAGCCTTTAGAGGTTGCAACAGGATGGCATGTCCATTGATGAAGGTGATCTCATCCACCGTATGCCAATGGTGCGTGGGAATGTGAAGGTCAGTGTGGACTGTGTCTACGACACATGCAAGTCCATTAAGCTGAAATTTTCACCAAATGATGAGATTACGAGATTGGGCCAAACTGAAGGGACTTTCATCCAGTGGCCTAAGAGGGATGTAGTATTGGAAGACTGGCACCCTCCAAGTATTGACCAAGTTGAATCACGGGAGGTAGACCTACCCGTGATCCCGGAGCCTTATATTGCATGTAATGAAGAAACCTCAATCGCTACAGTGCTGATGGAGACCACCTTGGCCCCCGAGCTCCCAACAAGGGCCCATTCCTCGCCGGCCAAGTCGTCGAACCCGATCATTAAAAGAAAGCGAGCAACTAAGTCGAAGGCGAAGGTGCTAAAGGAACCACACCTTTACATTGAAGAAGAGTTCCCCTTTGCTCCATTGGCCGATAAATATGTTGAGGGAGAGCCATGGCTCAAATCACCAGAGGCGCTCAATGCCCTCAGAAAATATACCCATGAGTTGCACAAGTACTACCTCAAGGAGGTCAAGAAGCCAAAGATCAACGGACCACAAATTTAAAGGTGGATTTTAGTAGGGGACATTTCCACCATGACATCAAGAACTGTCAGTTCTTTGTAAACTTCGTGGACTTGTGGGAACTCTACAACCTCCGGTCCCTCGAAGTCTCTCTCATCAGATGCTACACACTGTAAGTGTTTGCAATCACAGTCAACATTCGTGTTATACGTACTATATCCACATATATATATGTAACCCATACCTTCTTTATGTGTAGGATGATGATTGAACAATACATAAGAAAACACGTAAAAGTAGGGTTCCTCGACCAATACATTGTCTCCGCGCAGATGATCAAAGATGTGGAAGACTTTGTTGCCGAGTACGTGCTAAATGCCTTACTTGCTCAACAAGATAAGGAATTCATACTTTTTCCGTACAACCAGGCGTAACTGTCACATTACCTACTTCACCATCTCAGCTATTGGTAATTTTACCAAAATAACATGAATTTACTAACCATTGAGACTAAATGCAGAGAGCATTAGATTCTTGCTGTCCTTATACCACACCATCCAAGGCTCCTATTTATGGATTCGTTAAAACGAGCAAACTTTGACATCAAAATACTTGGAAGATTTATGAGCAAGTAAGCATATTTTCAACATATACAAACCTACCGTTCACTACTTTCGTGTTGCAATGCCGAAGACAAACCATTTCGATTCACGTAGGGTGTGGAAGAGCTATCTCAAGAACGGAGGAAAAGGCGCCAATTAGCCCCTTTTAAATTACAAGGGCTTTAATGTATCTTTCTATACTCAATACGAATTTTCATAAATTGTCATAATGATGATCTCCAACTACTAACCAATTGTATATATTACTAATGCCACCAACAACAAGGAGGAACAAGCGTTTGTGGCTTCTACGTTTGCCACAACATGGAAATCAAGCTTACTAACATTAGCAAAAATGAAATCCAGGTTTGATGCTATTGCGATAAGTATTATCATATTTCTCTTCATTATAAGTACATGGCTTTAATATACATTCTTATCAACAGCAGAAAGGCATTCCCAAGACGTCATTGGATTCATCTCAACTGGACAGGATAAGAGAACATATCGCCGTGTTCCTTATTAGAGATGTTATCGATCCTTATGGCCAATTCCACGTCTACGACACGGAGGATGGCGAGTTCGTCTTAGTTAAAAAGTGATATGTATTTCTTTGTGAATTTTTATATGGATGCCGAATTTACTAAGAGTTAAATTACTTTGTAAACTTTGTGACATGAGGTGGATGAAATTGAGAGTTTAATTACTTTGTTTGGTAATGTTGATGAGTTTGATGAGAGTTCATTTTGTGACTCAATTTATGTGTATATATCAAGTTTCTGTTATTTCATATGATTCAATTCTGATTAGTGAATGAATGAGATATGTGTATGTATTGTGTGTTTTGTTTCCTACTGCTATGCAACAATCTGAAATAATTAGGTATGCTGTTACGATGATCACAAGCGGTTCTTATGGGGAACTGCCTGTGATGACACAATTTTAAGAATTGCTTGTGATGACCTCCTCATCTTAGGTGATTCTTGTAGAGAACCGCCTGTGATATTCTCTCATCACAGGCCCTTGCTTACAGGTGGTTTGGGAAACCGCTTGCCTTGGGGTTTTTGAACCGCCTGTAATGAGCTATTCTGTAGTAGTGTACGATAGGTTAGTTTGGTGTAGATGTAGAATAATAAGATCTTTTATGAATCTCTTACTCCGATGTAGCATAATACGGATTTTTGATGAATGCGTGATTAGGATTGAAACCCTAGTTTGGTCTTTCCGTAATTTATTGGTTGATAGTTGTCTTGTTTTCTGTACCTCAGAGATAAGTTTTGATTGTTAGGGAACTTTTGAATAGGTCCATACATGTCATTCAACTCTATTTATTGAGTCCTTATCTCTTTGATTAAAGAGATTAGTTTTGTCTATTGTAAAAGAAGCTTATTTATGATAACATTATTGTTGAAAAGGAATAAAATAGAGATGCTCCATCGCATACACTACTACGAAACATGCCTTTAGAGGCGGGTGAAAATGATCATTGGAGGCGGTTCACCCAACCGACTGTGCGAGATGGTCTCTGATGACCCCTAAGTTCACAGTCGGTTGCTAAAACCAACCGACTGTGAACTTAGGGGTCATCATAGTCTGGCCTTTATATGAACCGCCTATGATGACGGAGTCATCACAGGCGGACGACTTGTTCCAACTGCCTGTGATGACTCTGTCATCACAGACGGGCGCCTCGATCGAACCGCCTGATATTGTACCCTAGACTGTACATTCAAGGGCATCACAGTCGGCTTCTGTCTTCCACCCGCCTCTGATTTCTGTATCCAGAGGGCATGATTTCCCTGCATTTTAGGCTAGCCTCAGGTTTCGCTAGCCATGCCCTCTGAAAAATGACAGATGCACATATATAACGACAGATTCATAGAATAGAGCAACTGAGAGCCAATAATCACATCACAATAAAGCAACTGCATGAATAATCACATCACAATTCACAACCAATAATCACATGACTAAAAAGTTCTGAAACAATCACAAGTTTTGAAACAAAGCTACTCTGCTACACTGTCACGGACCCGGAATTGCATATGATTAAGGGAACGCGAAGTCGCCAAGGACCGAAGGACTCGTCAGCCCGGTGGCACGGTACCTGCGCCGTACGCACCAAGGTAGAACGATCCGACACCCGCCACGCGCGAGCCGGCCGGAAGCGACCAAGTTTCCCAAAACCACATACGATTCCGTAATCCGGTGAAGGTTCAGAGTCGTTCCCGAATCCTACCCCGACAAACAAGGTCGGAGGAGCCCGGCAATTCTACCCACACCCTAACCTAGCTCGGAAGCTAGTGGGTCGCTCGAAAGCCCGGTAGAACGCCCACACCCTGCCTGGCCGGCACAGCATCTCAGCCAGCGGGTCACTCAACCAACACCTGCTCGACTTAGTAGAAAATGGTACGGCCTCGATCCTTCACGGCATACCCATACACTTCATATCATTCACGCATTGTGCAGGGGCAGCCTGGATCAACAACTCGGATATCATCACAAAGCTCTACATTACGATATTAATAATAACAGCCCACGATGGGACGATATATTACATCAGTCGGTTATCACCGGAAACATATCCGAGTACGGAGAAATTTAACAACAGCGGAAGCAAAATGATTAGACCCACAGCGACATAGTGGTCGCTGAACAAAACACCAACTATCCCACAATCGAACACAACCGAGGAAACACACGTTCAGGCATCATCAAAATAATCTTCGACCACCGGCTCACCTGCAAGCTCTAGGAATAACCTAGGTGAGTACGAACGTACTCGCAAGACTTATTCGTGCTTGATTAAATGTCCTACTCATGCTAGTGCAACAACAATTAAACATGGATGCTTCTCAGAGTAACAATATACAAGTTAAGAACATAACATTAATAAGGTGAAGTAAAGACAGATTAAATAACAGATTAACTCAGGATATAACATATCACAGCTAATTTACCTCGAGATCAAGTTATCGGATCCAAATCCATTTGGGGCAACCCATGAGTTCAATCCAAATCAATCCGTCAAACATCATCCAATTCGATTAGGGCAGCCCCTAACTCCAATCCAAATTAATCCAATCCTCAAAGGTTCATTTTAATCTCTCGAACTACTACCGACAACCCAACCCCTGCAGGCATAGTGAGTGCATAACAGTTTGGAGGTAGCGAGCCTCCAAAGTGCATGCCTACCCCCAACTATCCTCAGTGTTGGTTCTCGCTAGCGTCCACGTGTGATAAGGGATGGTGACACGCTGAAGATAGGGTTGGTGTGACGACTAAATCTCTACTTACTCCCGCGTCGCCATCAAACTATGATGAACACCAACCGTACCCATTGTGCACGCCCTCGGCTCTCACAACTCACTTAACCATTTAGTTGAAGAGTCATCAGATGTTCTCGACGTAAGACACATCCTACACATGCTAGTGTACGCAACTTGCGACAATTCACAGATAAACATTCATACACATAGCACATATAACAAGGGCATACACAAGAGTACGGAAGGTAAAGATGCAACAAGCTCTGCTTGCCTGATTCTGGTTGTTCCTGTTCTTGCGAAGGGTCGTAAGCCGGGTGGTCACCTTCGTCTTCGGGCTCTGTTGTAAATAACACGATCACCGGAAAGAAACGATAAAAGGTAATGAGACCAGCATGTATGCATGTATGGATGATATGAGCTACATGGGATTAGATGTGTAGTGGGTGTCGAAGAGCCGGAATGATCTTCGTGGGTTCAAATTAGGTCATCGGAGACATGTGACATCTAGGATGCATGCATGCGGTTTAAAATGCTCCGATGAGTTAGGGTTGCGTCTTTAGTGGTGAAACACTACAAAAATGTGCAATAAGTCAATATTAAATTGGGTTATGCATTAGGAGTTTGGAATACTTGGAATCGTACGAAGCGGAGATTAACTCGCAAGCTAGGGTTTTATGGGGTGCGACGATGAAAGGCTAATCCATTCGAAGTTTATCGTGCATGTATCCTTACTGGAGTTTTAGTGGTTCCATGTCGTAGAATATCTCGCGAGGATTCCAGAAGTATAAAATTCGTCGACATCGGAGCTAGGGTTGAAAAACTAGGGTTTATCGACCCTCGACGGTAGTTAAACATCTACCCTAGATATCTTCCAGTGCATGTATTCAAAATTAATTTTTGTTTCAGCCATATTGTAGAGTTTTTCATAAGCTTTCTAACCATATAAAATTTGCCCAATTTGGATTCATGGTTCAAAAGATATGAGCATTTGAAATTTTGGATAAAATCTAACCCTAACAGCCTAAACCTAATTGCTAGATCTACCCGAGAAACAACTCCTCTCCCTCTGCGCTACTGGACTCGCTTGCTAGGTACACCCGAGAAAACACCCAGCTTTCCTCCTCTTTAAAGCGGGTAGCTGACAGGTGGGGGCCTCGAAACAGGGCTGACTGGTCCGAGATGGATCCAGTCAGCAGCTGAGGTGGCGGAGGCAGCCAACCAGGGGCTGCCACGCCACCCACAGCTCATCACTCGCATGGCTGAGCTGGAAGGGCCGGAGAGCCGAGCTCGGACGGCGGGGGGTGCTCGCCGGAGCATCACCGGAGAAGGCTCGGGCACGAGCTAGGGCACCCGAGGCTGAGGAAGGAGGGGCGAGAGCACCGGAGCCTCACCCCGAACTCGATGCGTCGGTGCAGAGAGGCGGGGGTCCACTGGAGATGGCTGGCGACGGCGACCGGCGGTGAGGAGCGTCGGTTGGTGGTGGCGGGGCTACTCCGGGCGTGGATCTGTGAAGAGGATCATACGGGGGTTTAGCGGAGGTTGAATGAGTGCTTGAAAGCTAGGAGGTGAAGCTCGGGGCGCACTGGAACAGCAGCGAGGGCTCGCCGGAGTGGGTGGCCGGTCTCAGGGAAGAAGGCGACGTCTGGAGCTCCCGAGCTCGAATCTGCAGAAGGGAGGCGAGGGGGAGGTGAGGAAGGTGATGGAGAACTCGGAGAGCAAGTGAACGGGACCTACCGAGGGCTGGAGCGGTGGCGATTTCTCGCCGGAGGTGAGGATCGTCGCCGGGGAAGAAAAGGTTAGGCGCTAGGGTTTGGGGAGCGAAGGCTGCGAGGAAGGGGGAGGCGAGGCTGTCGGGAGGCGACATTTAAAAGGGCGGCGGCTTCGGTCCGATGGCGTCGGGGAAGGGGGCACCGCCCACGGGGGCCAGCCGACGGCGGCGACGTGGCGGAGGCCCTCTGCCAGGGGGGAGGGAGGAGGCTGACCAGGTGGGTCCCGGGGGCAGGGAGAGCGGGGAGTGGCGTGGGGCTGACGGGAGGGGCCCAGTGGCAGTGGGAGGAGGCGCGCGCACGGGAGGGCCGAGCGGGCTGAGGTAGCTGGGCCGACCGAGGGGAGGTTCCGGCCCAGAGGGAGTTAGGGTTCTTTTTGATTTTTCTTTTTATATTTTCCAGTTTTATTCCCCACGACATTTTATGTACAATTTCTTCTCCAATTAATTTGAAATTTTTACAGAAGCTTCATAATATTATTTGGGAGCTGCTGGGGGAGTTTGAACCAATTTGGGGAAGATTTGAATGGGTGTCCAGTTCAAATTGGAATTAGGGTTCGAATTAGGTTTACACTGCGACTAGGATTTAAATTTTCCCAAAATTCATGAAAATTGACAAGGGGCTAGGGTTTTCACTTTCCAAGCTATTTGTGAAGTTTGGGGAGGTTTGGACTCATTAAGTTTGTTCTATCGACGAACCCTAATTTTGGCACCGTTAGGGTTTTAGGGTTAGGGACGGAGATTCTTTGAAGGGTTCGATGATTTCCACCACCCTTAACGACGATTTCGTTACTTCGAATACTTCAAATAAATTGATTGGTGTTTGTATGAATTTCCACCGAGGATGAGATATTAACATATTCTATAAATTACAGTTATACCCTTTTCGAGTTTAAATGAGGTAGTGCGGGGTGATGCCATGTATGCATGAATGCTTAATCGTTAAGTTTGGGGATTACAAAACCTACCCCCCTTAAAAAGATCTCGACCCGAGATCGCTAACGGTCGACAAACAAGGTTGGGAATTCGCTCTTGAGCCATTCTTCACGCTCCCAGGTGGCTTCATCTTCAGTGTGGTTGCTCCACTGGACCTTGAAGAATTTGATAGTGCGACTTCGAGTCTTGCGTTCCATCTCATCAAGGATGCACACCGGGTGCTCCCGATATGAGAGATCTTCATGTAGCACTTCCATTTCAGGGTTGGTCTTCGTCTCGGGGACTCGATGGCAGGCTTTTAACTGGGAAACATGGAAGACATCGTGCATCCGAGAAAGCCCTGGAGGTAGTTCCAACTGATAGGCCACGGTTCCTCGTTTGGCTAAGATTCGGTAAGGGCCGATATAGCGAGGAGCTAGCTTTCCTTTCATTGCAAAACGGCGAACACCTTTGAACGGGGTGACCTTGAGATACACGCTATCTCCAACCTGGAAGGTAACCTCACGGCGCTGAGGATCTGCATAGCTCTTCTGCCTGGACTGGGCTTCACGAAGACGTTCTCTGATGAGTTGGACTAAGTCTTCTGCTTCTTCAATTGGGTTAGGTCCAAAGAACTGCCTCTCGCCGGTCTCGGACCAGTTCAAGGGAGTCCTACACTTTCTTCCGTAAAGTACTTCAAAGGGTGCCATACCGAGACTAGTCTGATAACTATTGTTGTAGGCAAACTCTGCATATGGCAAGCAATCTTCCCAATTGGATCCCAATGTGAGTGCACAAGATCTTAACATGTCTTCAAGGATCTGATTTGTCCGTTCAACTTGACCACTGGTTTGGGGATGAAAGGCGGTGCTGAATGACAGGGAAGTTCCCATAGACTCGTGTAAGCACTTCCAAAATCTGCTGGTGAATTGAGTGCCTCGATCTGAAATGATTCTCTTGGGAACGCCATGGAGACACACGATTCGAGAGATGTACAATCTTGCTAGCTGACTTACCTTGTGGGTTGTCTTCACAGGGATGAAGTGAGCGACCTTGGATAGACGGTCTACGATTACCCATATTGCATCGTTGCCCTTCGGGGATCTCGGCAGACCTACTACAAAATCCATACCAATCTCTTCCCATTTCCACTCGGGAATAGGGAGTGGCTGAAGTAGGCCTGCTGGTCTCTGGTGTTCGGCCTTCACACGGCGACAGACATCACACTCAGCAACATATTGGGCAATCTCCCGCTTCATTCGGGTCCACCAGAATTGGCGACGTAGATCTTGGTACATCTTGGTACTGCCTGGATGGATGGCTAATGGGGAGTTGTGTGCTTCATGGAGGATTAGGTCCTTCAGTTGCTTATCCTTGGGTACCACAAGTCGTTTTCCAAACCATAATACTCCATCCTTATCTTCCGTGAAACAGGTTGCGGTACCGGCCTTCATCTTTTCCCTGATCTTCTGCATTCCGGCATTCTGAGCTTGAGCCGCCTTAATCTGATCTTCTAAGGATGGTTTCACCTCAAGAGTGGCGAGAGTTCCATGCTCAACCATTTCCAGGTTCAGCCGCTGAAATTCTTCGTGAAGGGGTGGTTGTTGCTCCTTGATCATGATGTTGTTGCAGTAAGCCTTTCCGACTAAGGGCATCGGCAACAACGTTAGCTTTGCCAGGGGTATAATTCAAACCCAGATCATAATCCTTAATGAGCTCGAGCCATCTTCTCTGGCGAAGGTTTAGATCTGGTTGGGTGAATAGATACTTCAAGCTTTTATGGTCCGAGAAGATCTCACAACGGGCGCCGATGAGGTAGTGCCGCCAGATCTTCAGGGCATGCACCACGGCAGCTAATTCCAGATCATGGGTGGGGTAGTTGGCTTCATGAGGTCTCAACTGTCGCGAGGCATAAGCCACCACGCGACCTTCTTGCATAAGAACACAGCCCAATCCATTTCGGGAAGCATCACAGTAACCCTCGAAATCCTTATTAACGTCTGGAAGAACAAGCACTGGGGCTGAGGTCAACCTTTCCTTGAGTTCTTGAAAACTCTTTTCACACTTGTCAGACCATATAAACTTGGTTTCTTTCTTCAGCAATTCTGTCATCGGCTTGGCTATGGAAGAGAATCCTTCAATGAACCGACGGTAGTATCCTGCTAGTCCAAGGAAGCTTCGGATTTGGGTAACCGATTTGGGTTGCTTCCACTCTTGTACCGCTTGCACTTTGCTTGGGTCTACCGCGACACCTGCGGCTGAGATCACATGGCCCAAGAACTCCACTTGTTGTTTCCAAAACTCGCACTTGGAGAACTTGGCATACAGACGATGTTCACGAAGCTTGTCGAGCACCCTTCTCAGATGGTCTTCATGTTCTGATTCAGACTTGGAATAGATGAGGATGTCGTCGATAAAGACGACAACAAACTGATCCAGGAACTCCATGAAGACTGAGTTCATGAGTTGTGTAAAAGTGGAAGGGGCATTGGTTAGTCCGAAGGACATGACTGTGTACTCATATAATCCGTATCGGGTAGTGAAGGCTGTCTTGGGAATGTCTTCGGATCTGATCTTTATCTGGTGGTAACCCAATCTGAGGTCGATTTTGGAGAAGACACAGGCTCCGGTCAACTGATCGAATAGATCATCAATCCTAGGAAGAGGGCATTTGTTCTTCACCGTAAGTTCATTCAGTGGACGATAGTCCACGACCATCCTTAAGCTTGAATCTTTCTTTTTCACGAACATGGCTGGACAACCCCACGGCGATGAACTAGGTCGGATAAAACCCTTTTCCTCAAGCTCCTGGAGCTGCTTCTTCATTTCCAATAATTCCTTCGGGGATATCCGGTAAGGTCGCCTTGACACCGGAGCAGTTCCAGGTGGAAGTTCGATAACGAACTCCACGGCACGGTCAGGGGGCATACCCGGCAACTCTTCGGGGAATACATCTGGGTATTCACACACTACTGGGACAAGCTCGATGCCTTGGTCCTGGTCACTATTCAGAGCGAAAAGGCACCCGGATGGGGACGAGGATACAAATCTCACTTCTTTGCCGGAGTCCGCGGTAAGGGATACTGATCTTTTGGCGCAATCTATCTTGGCTTGGTGTTGGGCCAACCAGTTCATACCCAGAATAACATCTAGCCCTGCGGACCCCAAAACTACCATGTTTGCCAAAAACGTTTCTCCGCCAATTTCTACTTTAACACCCTCACAAACCAGCTCGGTTTTCATCTCCGAGCCGGGGGTGGCAATAATAAGAGGAGAATGCAGTACTGATGAAGGAATATGGTTGTCATGTGCAAACTTGCTTGATATGAATGAATGGGATGCTCCAGAATCAAAAAGAACTGTAGCAGGAGTTGAGTTCACCGAGAGCGTACCCAGCACCACTTCGGGTGCGTCCTGTGCTTCCTCCGCCGTGACGTGGTTGACTCGGCCACGGCCGGGGGCTTGAGATTTGGTTGGAGCTGATCCTTTAGCTTGCTGACCTCCTCTTGGCTGCCCTTGCTGCAGGTTGGGGGCATAGGTGTTTCCTGTGCGTGGAAGACTGCAGCGGTTGGCAAAATGTCCCAGGTTTCCGCAGTTGTAGCATCGCACCTTGCTTAGGTCAGGCATGGGTCGCTGCTGTCCTCCTTGAGGGTGAGGTTGAGTTGCTGGCTGTTGAGGGCGCGGCGGATATCCCTGAGGCCTGTGTGGATACTGTGCTGTAGGGCGGGGTGGCGGCTGCTGCCATACCCGCGGCCTTTGGGAGCTGCTAGCAACAGACCGCGGCGCCTCTCTCTCTCGCTTACGGTCCTGCTGAAGGACAGACTCCTTCGCTTCAATCTCGATGGCCTTATCTACCAAATGCTGGAAATCCTGCACATCGGCGATAGCTAGCTTGGCCTGCAATTCATTGTTCAGCTTGCGCTTGAATTTCTCCACCCTGTCCTCATCGGTGGAGACTTCTCGCGGCACATAACGGGATAGGTGGTTGAATTCGTGGAGGAACTCTAACACTGACTTTCTGCCCTGTCGGAGATTGTAGAACTCTTCCTTCTTTAAATTCATGACGCCCTTGGGGATATGGGAAGCACGAAAGCCGGTTCGGAACTCGGCCCACGTGACCACATGACCAGGAGCTTGGATGGCCAAGAAGTTCTGCCACCAGTTTGCTGCAGCGCCTTCCAGGTAGTGGGTGGCGAAGTTAACCTTATCTGCTTCGGCGCACTGTGCCAGTTGGAGTTTTCTTTCAATCGTGCAGATCCAGTCATCCGCGTCCATAGGGTCGTCGGATCGATTGAAGGTGGGCGGCTGCGTTCGCTGGAACTCCGCTAGGCCACCTCGAGCCTGACCACCACCGGCGCCTTGATTACGCGCCAGCTGTTCGAGGATTCTATTCTGGGTCATCAGCAGATCTGCAATGCTTGGCTGCTGGGGAGGGGGTGGCACCTCTTCTTCCTCACGGTCACGGCGTCCACGTGCAGCTCCACGGGTTCCGGTAGCCATGCTGCTGAAATCAGAAGACACCGGATGAGATGAAGGAAGCTAGAAAGTTGGAAACTCAAGGGTCTATCCATAAGGGTATAACAAGGCATCCAAGAACATGGCACATAACTTCAGACATACTTCCTCAAGACAAAGGCACCAACAAGGGCAAGGAAAGTTAGGGTTAACACTCGAATTCATTAATACAATCGCCGGAGTTCATACATGGGGCTGCGGTTTAAATCACCCTTATGGTGAAATAAACGTATACAAAATACCAAAATTGCAGCCACAAGTACCCAATTACATGCCTCTCCAAAGATAACTTGGACCTAGGGTTTGGTTCAGTTTACAATCCATAAGAAGGTCTTTAACAACTTGCCACTCGAATCCAATCGGCACTACGACGACTAACTTCTACGACTGGGTACTTCGAATCGTATCCTTCGACCACTCAGCCTACTCTTCGTCAGTTGGCGGGTTGCTGGTGGTGTACCAAACACGCTCCTCGGGGTCCTCTTCCTCTTCTTCTCTTGCAGCAGCTTCATTGGTGGGAACTGAAGCGGCTGGTGTGGAGGTATCTTCTTGTGAGGGCCTTGGAGTGAAGAGCCGAAGGTACTGTCGGGAGGTCATCCTTTTACGTGGCTTGACTCCGGAACTCTGAGGTTGAGTTGCCTCACCAGGTGGAGTTGGGGTCGGCTCTTGTACTGGAACAAAGGGGCTCTCGCCGCAAGACTCATCTTCATTTGCTACATGATACCTTCGACGCAACTCATAGCGAAGCTTGCGGTTAACTCTTGTTAGTCGTTCCACCTCTTGAGTAGCATTTCCGTAGTCCCGATACAACCTATCGTGCATTACTTCCGCAGAGACAATGTGATTGGCCGTCTCCATCTCAGTCTCATCCTCTTCTTCGTCGTCACTTGGTGCTGGTACCGAAATGCTGGCGCCTCCATCGGTAACCTGGGGAATAAGACGGAAGGGGGAAAATAGGAAGATCTCATCGAAGTGATGTCGTAGGTGGAGAACTGCTTTTCTTGAGGCTTCCAGTCGGGCATCCGCATCACTTGGTCTGGGTGCTGTAAAGGTCTGATCCAGATCCGAAACTCTCACTGTGACCCATCCCATCCAAAAATGAGTCTTCCCGTGAACTTTGTAGGTCTTGGCATGGAAGGCAGGGAGATCTTCCTGGGGCACGCCAAGGTATTCCAACATTCTCCATAACAGGGTAGCCCATCCTCCTAGTTGATGTGGGTCGGTCACAATGTTATACACCATCCTATACAAGTTTAGAGTTAGAGAGGATAAAGTTAGCCACACAAAGAAAACAAATGCAATAGAGGGGAATTTCAGAACTAAGAGCGATGAGGGTAAGGAATAAAAGCAATCTACTTATTAATTTTCAACATAGGGTTTACTTTTTAAATAGTTTTGCTGGCCTGTCGACGAGGCGCAGCGGAAGCTCCTATCTAACGACCACCTGCAATTGGCTTCCTACGGTCAGCTCGGCTCTGATACCAAGCTGTCACGGACCCGGAATTGCATATGATTAAGGGAACGCGAAGTCGCCAAGGACCGAAGGACTCGTCAGCCCGGTGGCACGGTACCTGCGCCGTACGCACCAAGGTAGAACGATCCGACACCCGCCACGCGCGAGCCGGCCGGAAGCGACCAAGTTTCCCAAAACCACATACGATTCCGTAATCCGGTGAAGGTTCAGAGTCGTTCCCGAATCCTACCCCGACAAACAAGGTCGGAGGAGCCCGGCAATTCTACCCACACCCTAACCTAGCTCGGAAGCTAGTGGGTCGCTCGAAAGCCCGGTAGAACGCCCACACCCTGCCTGGCCGGCACAGCATCTCAGCCAGCGGGTCACTCAACCAACACCTGCTCGACTTAGTAGAAAATGGTACGGCCTCGATCCTTCACGGCATACCCATACACTTCATATCATTCACGCATTGTGCAGGGGCAGCCTGGATCAACAACTCGGATATCATCACAAAGCTCTACATTACGATATTAATAATAACAGCCCACGATGGGACGATATATTACATCAGTCGGTTATCACCGGAAACATATCCGAGTACGGAGAAATTTAACAACAGCGGAAGCAAAATGATTAGACCCACAGCGACATAGTGGTCGCTGAACAAAACACCAACTATCCCACAATCGAACACAACCGAGGAAACACACGTTCAGGCATCATCAAAATAATCTTCGACCACCGGCTCACCTGCAAGCTCTAGGAATAACCTAGGTGAGTACGAACGTACTCGCAAGACTTATTCGTGCTTGATTAAATGTCCTACTCATGCTAGTGCAACAACAATTAAACATGGATGCTTCTCAGAGTAACAATATACAAGTTAAGAACATAACATTAATAAGGTGAAGTAAAGACAGATTAAATAACAGATTAACTCAGGACATAACATATCACAGCTAATTTACCTCGAGATCAAGTTATCGGATCCAAATCCATTTGGGGCAACCCATGAGTTCAATCCAAATCAATCCGTCAAACATCATCCAATTCGATTAGGGCAGCCCCTAACTCCAATCCAAATTAATCCAATCCTCAAAGGTTCATTTTAATCTCTCGAACTACTACCGACAACCCAACCCCTGCAGGCATAGTGAGTGCATAACAGTTTGGAGGTAGCGAGCCTCCAAAGTGCATGCCTACCCCCAACTATCCTCAGTGTTGGTTCTCGCTAGCGTCCACGTGTGATAAGGGATGGTGACACGCTGAAGATAGGGTTGGTGTGACGACTAAATCTCTACTTACTCCCGCGTCGCCATCAAACTACGATGAACACCAACCGTACCCATTGTGCACGCCCTCGGCTCTCACAACTCACTTAACCATTTAGTTGAAGAGTCATCAGATGTTCTCGACGTAAGACACATCCTACACATGCTAGTGTACGCAACTTGCGACAATTCACAGATAAACATTCATACACATAGCACATATAACAAGGGCATACACAAGAGTACGGAAGGTAAAGATGCAACAAGCTCTGCTTGCCTGATTCTGGTTGTTCCTGTTCTTGCGAAGGGTCGTAAGCCGGGTGGTCACCTTCGTCTTCGGGCTCTGTTGTAAATAACGCGATCACCGGAAAGAAACGATAAAAGGTAATGAGACCAGCATGTATGCATGTATGGATGATATGAGCTACATGGGATTAGATGTGTAGTGGGTGTCGAAGAGCCGGAATGATCTTCGTGGGTTCAAATTAGGTCATCGGAGACATGTGACATCTAGGATGCATGCATGCGGTTTAAAATGCTCCGATGAGTTAGGGTTGCGTCTTTAGTGGTGAAACACTACAAAAATGTGCAATAAGTCAATATTAAATTGGGTTATGCATTAGGAGTTTGGAATACTTGGAATCGTACGAATCGGAGATTAACTCGCAAGCTAGGGTTTTATGGGGTGCGACGATGAAAGGCTAATCCATTCGAAGTTTATCGTGCATGTATCCTTACTGGAGTTTTAGTGGTTCCATGTCGTAGAATATCTCGCGAGGATTCCAGAAGTATAAAATTCGTCGACATCGGAGCTAGGGTTGAAAAACTAGGGTTTATCGACCCTCGACGGTAGTTAAACATCTACCCTAGATATCTTCCAGTGCATGTATTCAAAATTAATTTTTGTTTCAGCCATATTGTAGAGTTTTTCATAAGCTTTCTAACCATATAAAATTTGCCCAATTTGGATTCATGGTTCAAAAGATATGAGCATTTGAAATTTTGGATAAAATCTAACCCTAAGAGCCTAAACCTAATTGCTAGATCTACCCGAGAAACAACTCCTCTCCCTCTGCGCTACTGGACTCGCTTGCTAGGTACACCCGAGAAAACACCCAGCTTTCCTCCTCTTTAAAGCGGGTAGCTGACAGGTGGGGGCCTCGGAACAGGGCTGACTGGTCCGAGATGGATCCAGTCAGCAGCTGAGGTGGCGGAGGCAGCCAACCAGGGGCTGCCACGCCACCCACAACTCATCACTCGCATGGCTGAGCTGGAAGGGCCGGAGAGCCGAGCTCGGACGGCGGGGGTGCTCGCCGGAGCATCACCGGAGAAGGCTCGGGCGCGAGCTAGGGCACCCGAGGCTGAGGAAGGAGGGGCGAGAGCATCGGAGCCTCACCCCGAACTCGATGCGTCGGTGCAGAGAGGCGGGGGTCCACTGGAGACGGCTGGCGACGGCGACCGGCGGTGAGGAGCGTCGGTTGGTGGTGGCGGGGCTACTCCGGGCGTGGATCTGCGAAGAGGATCATACGGGGGTTTAGCGGAGGTTGAATGAGTGCTTGAAAGCTAGGAGGTGAAGCTCGGGGCACACTGGAACAGCAGCGAGGGCTCGCCGGAGTGGGTGGCCGGTCTCGGGGAAGAAGGCGACGTCTGGAGCTCCCGAGCTCGAATCTGCAGAAGGGAGGCGAGGGGGAGGTGAGGAAGGTGATGGAGAACTCGGAGAGCAAGTGAACGGGACCTACCGAGGGCTGGAGCGGTGGCGATTTCTCACCGGAGGTGAGGATCGTCGCCGGGGAAGAAAAGGTTAGGCGCTAGGGTTTGGGGAGCGAAGGCTGCGAGGAAGGGGGAGGCGAGGCTGTCGGGAAGCGACATTTAAAAGGGCGGCGGCTTCGGTCCGATGGCGTCGGGGAAGGGGGCACCGCCCACGGGGGCCAGCCGACGGCGGCGACGTGGCGGAGGCGCTCTGCCAGGGGGAGGAGGAGGCTGACCAGGTGGGTCCCGGGGGCAGGGAGAGCGGGGAGTGGCGTGGGGCTGACGGGAGGGGCCCAGTGGCAGTGGGAGGAGGCGCGCGCACGGGAGGGCCGAGCGGGCTGAGGTAGCTGGGCCGACCGAGGGGAGGTTCCGGCCCAGAGGGAGTTAGGGTTCTTTTTGATTTTTCTTTTTATATTTTCCAGTTTTATTCCCCACGACATTTTATGTACAATTTCTTCTCCAATTAATTTGAAATTTTTACAGAAGCTTCATAATATTATTTGGGAGCTGCTGGGGGAGTTTGAACCAATTTGGGGAAGATTTGAATGGGTGTCCAGTTCAAATTGGAATTAGGGTTCGAATTAGGTTTACACTGCGACTAGGATTTAAATTTTCCCAAAATTCATGAAAATTGACAAGGGGCTAGGGTTTTCACTTTCCAAGCTATTTGTGAAGTTTGGGGAGGTTTGGACTTATTAAGGTTGTTCTATCGACGAACCCTAATTTTGGCACCGTTAGGGTTTTAGGGTTAGGGACGGAGATTCTTTGAAGGGTTCGATGATTTCCACCACCCTTAACGACGATTTCGTTACTTCGAATACTTCAAATAAATTGATTGGTGTTTGTATGAATTTCCACCGAGGATGAGATATTAACATATTCTATAAATTACAGTTATACCCTTTTCGAGTTTAAATGAGGTAGTGCGGGGTGATGCCATGTATGCATGAATGCTTAATCGTTAAGTTTGGGGATTACATACACCTCCACCATAGAAATCGCCTTGAGGGTTTAGGACGTGTGTGTTGATGAAGAACGCAAAAATCCCTCTAATCCGCGCTAGCAAGGCTTCATCAAGTGGGCATCCCTCATCTTCTACCTTCCAAATCTTTCGCAAACAACGAAGAGGAGAAATTATCTGACATGCAAATACATATATGAATATATATTGAAAAATAACGAACCTTGATATCTTGTTTTCTGGTGACGAAACTCATCACCTTCTCCATGTGGAGGCAAACGTAGAATCCACAAGTGTTAGTTCCTTTAACTTGTTGTCTGCACTGCAATTAGAAAGGAATGTATTGTTATATACATTGAAATGGTACTTAGCGGAGATGTGATATAATAACATATATATTACCGGAAAGTTAAATTTGTACGATAACTTGGATCCTTTGCCCTTCCCTCCCCGAGCATGGGATTCCAAGAATGCCTTGTCAAGTATTTCCCTAATGGGCTTGAAGTCGCGAGTAGGATTTATCAAAGAATCAAGGTATATCACCTTGTTACTTCTTTGTACGAGGACTATCAAAACCCAATGGAAGCTGCATATATAGATGTGTTGTCATGGGTGCTACAAAATATTGATCTGGTTTGAAAATAACCAATTAGCAGAACACGTACCCAGGTTTGCATGGAAACATGAAGTATTTCTTATCCTTTTGAGCCAACAACGCCTTTGTCCCTAATGGCTTGGTCCGTGATCTTGCATGGGTCAAGGAAACCAACCGGTTCCTTGAGCGTCTTGGCCTCGTTATACATGTATCTACAGAAATTGTAGAACGATATTATAACTAGCATAACATATGTAGATATTACAATTATGATCTGAGTGAGAAGACTTACAATTTCCAGCATCTCAAGAGGGACTGATCGAGGGCGTCGAGTCTTAGCAGATTAAACAAGTCCTTGAAGAACACAAAGAACACCCCATCGAGGTCTTGGTGCCACAAGTGCTCCTCTCGAAACTTGACCTTGAAGCTTCGTGGCCTGCTTTGAGTGACTCCTCGAAGAATGTTGCTTTGTTCCATGTACCACTGGTGCAATCTTTGACATGCTGTTGACAAGGATTTGAACTCATGCTCTGTCACCATTGGCTCTCCGTTAATGAATTTGAGAGCCAACTGCATCTTCTCAGGAGATGGTGGACTGAAACTCATGACGCTCTTCGCACTCTTCGTGCTCTTGATGCTCGTGCTCTTGCTGGTCCTGCTTCTCTTCTGACCTTTTCCGTCCTTTTCTTCAGAAGGCTTTGCAATTGCCATTTCTTGGTGAGTTGTTGCCACAATGCCATGCTCCTCTGGCGATGGTACAACTGACTCGATGATGTCAGGGATGTTCTCATGCATCGTCTTTGCTACAAGCTCCATGGGGGTTGGATTCTTCTCACACGCCTGTGATGCCGACTGTGATGAAGGCTGGTCCAATAGGACGACGTCCTTATTCGGCCATTGGATCGAGGTGCCGACGGACTCTTGCAGGATGGTGATCTCATCAGGTACGGGCACGGGCACCGGTAGGAGCTTGAAACCATCAACAACAAAGTCCACCATAACCTTCACGAAGTTAGGGCAAAGGGACACACAATGCACCATACTCCCTGGTTCTGAAGGATGTGCCACCCCAAAAGCAGCATCAAGGAGATTGTCACCCAGCACTCTGGCCATGAGCTTGCATCGAGTTGGTTCCTAGAAAATAGCGTGAAGATTTTGTAAGACATGTTCATAGTATAATTGAACATGCGACAACAAATAGGTTTATTGTTGTTATCGTGATATGATCAACCGGTAATCCTTGGCTACCTCCTTCATCTCCAACCAGACCACCGGATGCGTAGCTACTTGGATGGTTGCCGAGGCTCGCAGCTGCAGCAGCAAGGGCGAACTGTGCCCTCAATTCTTCCTTGATACGATCCACCTGCCTCGATACCTCCGCACTTATACACTCCTCCATGGCAGCGTGGTCTGTCTGTGTTGTTTGAGACTGCGTCTGGCTCCTCCTAGCCCTCCTCTTGCGCTCGTATTCCTCCTCAGTCTCGGGAATCCCTGGCGCCATGGAACAACACTTCCTATGCCTCGTGTGTGACCAGGGTGCTCAGGGTTTCCCAGTGCAGTGGTGAGGATGTCGTGTGTCCGTGATGACATAACCACATCACTTTGGGAGGGCTGAGAACTCATTTGCACCTACAAGAAGAAATTCCGACTCAAGTACTATGAGTTGTACTAATTCTATTCTTTACATTCGTAAGGATTAAAGTGAGTGACTTATATCATGCGTTGTGCGACTTCCTCATCTGTTGGATTCGGAAATCTTGTGGTGCTGCTTGAAGGGTCAGACTTGGCACGAGCTCTTAACCAGGAATGGGCTCGCCCTTGCAGGCCTGCAAATGGAGGGGTTACATTCTTCGCCCTTGCTAGTTGGTCCTCACGCGCCCATTTCTCCTCCGCCTGTTCGTATCCCCCTGTGCCGAGGTGATGTGGGTGCTTGTTTCTAGCCGACAATTCCCTCTGCTTTGCACTGAGACGGTCAAACTCAGGAGTGGACCTCATCTCAACAAATCTCCTATACACTTCTGGATCCAAGAAGCCGTATTGATTGAACGGACTCCGTCCCTTCCTTATGAATTTAGTTGTGAGCTCGCTCTTAAATCTCCTCCACGCCTTCGAGATTTTCGTGAACGTGGCTCGTCCGATGCTTTTTTCAAATTCTAGAGGGAACTGAAACCACTCCTTTATCTCCGCCATCAATTGATTTTGCATCTCAACGGTGACTAGCTTCCAGTAATCTATACGGATGTCCACCTTCTCACGCCCGAGAATCTTGCAAAATGATCAGAATTTGACAGCCACTTTGTCCGGCTTCTTCGGGTCCCCAGATCGTGTTGATATTTTAGTGATTACCATGCATCGCGTCGGTCTTTGCGAAATGGTTCTAGGCTTCCTGATCTTCTTGAGTTTTTTCAGCGCAGAATGGGCAGGCGAAGAAGCAGGCAGCAGCGATGTAGAGGACGACGAGTTTGAAGAAGATTGTGCGTCCGACATCTTGTAATTCATTACGAAGATTATTAACATTAAACTGAAATTAAACCCTAATTCGAGGTACAAACCCAAAAGTAAATTATCCGCATTCATAAATTTTGGAGAACACCTATTTGAATAAAGCCTTATTATCTAGATTTAAGCAAATGCAAATTCAAGTTTGATTTTAATGCTTTAAATTCACTTCTATTTCTATTCATATAATGCATAATGATTTCACAATGTTAGCGTTCATATAATGCAAAATGATTTTAATCTGGCAAAGAATTACAATCATCCTAAGAATTACTTAAATTCTGAAGAATTACTTAAATTCTTGTAATGCGGAATAAGAAGAAACATAAAATAAGAAAAAGAAGACAAACCGGGGTGGCTATGGTGACGTCGGGGTGGCCGGGAAGGTCGGGGCGGCATTGGTGCCGGGGCGGCGTCGGGGCCGGGGTGGCCGGGGAGATCGGGGTGGTGATGGGGTGGCCGGGACGGCGTCGGGGCGGATGGGGTGGCCTGGGTGGCGGCGGGGTGGCCGAGGTGGTGTCGGGGCGGCGTCGGGGCCGGGGAGGTCGTGGCGGCGATGGGGTGGCCTGGGCGGCGGCGGGGTGGCTGGGGCAGCGAGGTCAGGGCCGTTGCCACGGCGTCGGGGAGGATGGGGTGGCGTGGGACGGGCGGCAGATCGACGAGCGGTGCAACGGCGACGGGGAGGCGAAGGGGCTGCAGTCAGAACTGGGGGGATGGAAAAAACCCTAAGTCCCCGATATTTATAGCAACATCATCACAGTCGGTTCTGAGGAACAATCACCTCTGATGAGTCCTTTAGCCAGACATAAACATCCCTATTTTTAGGGAAAAACATTAGCTTTCATATGATTGAAACGACAGTTTAAATGTCATTCATCATTTGAACTAAAGTTTTCATAGAGATCATAAATCACACAGCACATAGAAAGGATTCACATTACACAAGGATCACATTCATTTCGATATAGAATACAAAAATTGAAACGCAATCAAAGTTCAAGTGCTCATTTCAACACAATGCAAGCATACATAAGCATTTGAACCTGCACCCACATCATTAATCATGCACTTGCCTTTTTCCTTTGAAAATAAGACCTTCATGATGATCATTGCGGATGTAGGTCTCATCGTCATGACTTTGTGTTTCTTTGCACGTCACTTTGTCCAAATTAGGGATATCGGCAAATCTGTTGTAGTAATCGTCATCGACCACTTCATCGACACTGACGATACTCCTCTTTCCATTCCTTACGACATGACGCTTCTTATTAGATGGATCGACTATGTAGAAGACTTGGTGAACATGTTTTGCAAGCACAAATGGTTCACTTGCATAAGCAACACGACCAAGGTCCACGGTAGTCACGCCATAATTGTCAACCTTCACATGTGAAAGTTGCACCCAACGACACCGAAATATGGGGATCTTGAACTTCACGTAGTCGAGCACCCATATCTCTTGTACGAAACATAGTATGGCCGTGCCTCATGGGCGACACCATCTACAACATCTATACGGACACCACTGTTCTGATATGAGCTTTTCGCATAGTGAGCCTTCGTGTAAAATGTATACCCATTTATTTGGTACCCTTGATACGTCATGACTTTGTATGATGGTTTTCTTGACAACAAAGTAAGCATATCATCGATGGATGAGCTATCGGTGATTCGGTCGTGTAGCCATTGATTGAACCTCGAGTTATGTTGTATAGTGATCCATCTTTGAGATTTATTCGGATTCTATTTCCATACCAACTCAAAGTGCTCGGTGATGTAGGGAGATACCACATCCATGTGTTGCAGCACAAGAAAGTGGGCTTTCGCAAGTGCATCCGGATCGGGATTGATTCATTTTACTCTGAGAGTACCGATTCCTTGTAGCCTCCCAGCATAGCGTGATTTAGGTACGCCAATGGGTTTCACATTCGACATGTAGTCCAAACAAAACTCAACGACCTCTTCGGTTGCATAGCCTTCAACAATGCTCCCCTCTAGGCGGGATCGATTACGCACATAGGACTTCAAAATTTCCATATATCTTTCAAACGGGTACATGCTCCGAAGAAAGACAAGGCCACACATCTTAATCTCTCTGACGAGATGAACCATGAGATGCGGCATGATATCAAAAAATGTTGGCATAGAGTTACCACCAATCGTTGTTGCAAAGCATCTAGCCGAAGGGGGTCGATGGCCTTTTGGGTTATTGCTTGAAAGAACTGGCATAACATTATGATTGTCTCTCTAACCTTTGTGGGCAAAATGCCTCAAATAGCAAGAGGGAGCATTTGTGTAATCAGAACATGACAATTATGAGACTTCATTCCAGGCAATTTCAAATCTTTCATCGACACAAGTTTCTTTATGTTGGCGGAGTAACTGAATGGAATTTTGATACCATGCAAGCACTTGCAAAGTTCGGTTCTCTCAGCCTTTGACAGGGTGTAACTTGCAGGTGGAAGGAATGTTCGACCTTTTTCAGATTTCTGGGGTGCTAAATCAAGTCTGATGCCCATATCGACCATGTCAAGCCTTGCGTTCACACCGTCCTTTGTTTTATTAGGGATATTCAATAATAGACCAAGCAAGCTATCACCTACATTCTTCTCTACATGCATGACGTCAATGCAGTGGCGAACTTCGAGGTGTTCCCAGTAAGGTAATTTCCAAAAAATCGACTTCTTTTTCCATATGCCCTTTCTCAATGGGATTCCTTTACCGAGAACTATGTCAACGTCCTTCACCATATCGTAGACCTCCTTTCCTGAATAAAGCTTTGGAGCCATACCCTCCTCTATTGTGCCATCAAACTCCTTTTTGAGATTTCGGTATGGATGATTCCTTCGCAAATACCTATGGTGCCGCATGTACACTGTCTTGTGCGAGTGCTTGAGGTACACACTTGCCGTATTATCCAAGCATTGACCGCAAGCGTTAGGTCCGTGAGTGGTTTGACCAGATAGGTTACCATAGACAGGATAGTCATTTATGGTGCTCGTATTGTCTCCCCTCTAGGTCGTTTCCTTCTACGTCACGCAACATTTCCTCCAATTCATTATCGACCGGCTACATATCTTCATCCTTCTCGCAATCAGACTCACTGTCGACATCATCTTTGTTGCTAGTCGCCTCATCTCCACCCGGTTAAATTATGTGCGTGTCGTCATGATTGGTCCACCGTGTATAACCACTTACAAAACCCCTACGAATCAAATGATTTTGTATCTGGGTTCTGTCCTTGAACATCTTCTCGTTCTTACAATCATAGCATGGGCAACACATAAATTTGGCTCCCTTTGCCAACATATCATCTCGTGCTACTAATAGGAAATCATCTACACCATTAATGTTTTCTTGGGTCACACGGTTCTCGGGATACATCCAACTTCGATCCATCTCGCACATACTACTACACAACACATATGCAAGAGACTTATTAACCTACCACATACTAAAAGATCCTAACTATATGATTAATTTTCACTTCATCATCTCTAACAACTAAACATAATTATCTCATCCAACCAAATGAAAGCAAAATAGGGAGAGAGGGGCAAGTAGTACTAACCTTCTTCAATGTCCAATGCAATTACTCCTCATTATCCACTCTCCCTCCCTTCAAAATCGTCTCAAAATCGCCCCTACCCGAACCAGCCGCCACCCAACAGAACAGATCTGGGAAACCCTAAAAGACTTCCAGACTCCCCTGCTTATGAAGGTGACATATATCACAGTCGGTTAGGTCACTTAAACCGACTGTGATGTAACATCACACGTGGTTCAGCTCAGATCCATCTGTGATATATCCTACATCTGAGTCGGTTCATCAACGAAACGCCTCAGATGACTCGTTTTAGTCGGGTTTATACCAACCGACTAAGATCTGTTTAGACATCGCAGTCGGTTTCCTTTATAAACGGCCTCAGATGACTCATCTGAGGCGGTTTATCTCTCAACCGACTCGGATGTTTCCATCGTGGGGACACAGTGTCAACATCGGAGACGGTGCCCGTGGCAACTCGCTTGTGATGAGTAAATCAGAGGTGGTTGAACTTTGCCCGACTGAGATGACACGTCCCGGATGAGCCTTCTGTAGTAGTGATACCTCTCTGTCAACTTCACTTATTATATACTTGTATGTGTATGAAGTTATCATCTTAGACTACTTTCTCCTTCTACATCTATGATCTCACCTCACGATCCTTAAATCGGACTCATTAGCATGGATTGCGAGACACGTTATCATCGTGAAACTCTATACACTCTAATCTAGACGTACAAGAAGGTGATATTGAAAATGAATCATTCAGTCATTTGTGTTTTCTAGAATTGCTTGTATTTTTCATAGGATCTTGCATAGATCTACTTCAGTTTGTGTGGATAATTTTTCTGATGTGAAATTCTCTTTATCAATCGTTGTTGACTAAGTCACCGACAGAACGCCGATCGATTGACCAAATTTGAACGTGGAACTGTCCTCGCATTGTGAAAAATTATGGAATGATGGTGCACATGTGTTACCGCACGAGCACGCTGCCACCCAAGGCCATGCCGCCCCGCACGGCACACGAGCCGGTCAGACCGTGCATCCCCGGTGCTGCACTGCCCATCGTGTAAGCCTGGGAAGAATAGGTCGATCCATCGAAGTCCCATGCGTGGTGCCTTCATTGATTGGTCGATTAATTGATTCATCTCCCTATTATTATAATCTCATGCATGTATGTATGAACGAGAAACAATCACCACCAGCATGTGGAGAGCACGTCGATGGCCGCCGCACAGGCCTGGGCCCATGGATGTGCAACCCGTGTGACGGAACAGGGCCTCCAATTTCCAGGGGCCCCAAATTTCTGAGCCGATCAGCCCATCAGCCATTAATCCCCCCTGCGGCTTGTGCCTCTCTTCATCTTCGTCAGTTCGTCTGCACGATCCCCGAGCCATCAGGCGTCACCCTATGCTGCGGCACACCGCTGCATACGTGATACGGATGAGGACTCGAGGAGGGCTCCCTGGGCTAGGGGCTACGTCGAGGCCGCCACCTACGAGCCTGCAGGTACCTAGTTTTTGGATCAACTATGTGGGTTTGTGTGCATTTTTCCATGCTGCCGCTGATGCATGCTGGTTAAAGTGTTTAGAATGCAATATTTTATATTTGTTGTTGCTCACTGTCAGGCCCTGCTCACTATGTTATATTTGGTCAGCGTGTGGTTCATGTGGTGCCTATGCTTGGAATGATTGGACACTGTGGCAAAGTTTTTTCTTTTTCCTTTGATGACAATTGGTTCTACATGAGACTCCGCGCCACTTGCACTTGCTCTACGTAACTACATTTCCCTGTCTTTGTTTGCTTTTGATTTTAGTAGTTAGTACGTACACTAGATAATGAAGTTATAAGTGTATTTTTAATATTTAGAATACTAGTTTCCGTTATATTTTTTTGTCCGCTTCCTTGTATGATTATTGGAGCATTAAACATGGCATTGTCCTATTTGTTTCCTGCATGAGCTGCATCAATTGGTCTAGACGTCTAGTGTTCCAAGATCCAAGTCATGTCTTCTACAAATTAGTCTAGAAAATATGAATCTAGTTACCAAAAGCACAAGAAAAAAACAAAGAATGGAGGATTTAACTCAATCTCAGAAAGGGGCAATGGATAGGTTTATTATAAAAGATTCACAAGTGTCCTCCGATAATTAGTCACTTGATCAAGGTCCTGCACTTGATAATAATGCTGACAATGATCCTAGAGATGGTCAGACGGAGACATAAAATAATGTTGAGGTTGAGGAAGTTCTTATTGATAACACAAACGTTGACATGGATAATAATGGTGATAACATTGGGGCCACTAGTATTGATGTTAATTTGAATACTTCACCTGTTGCAGATGTTGGTGATTCTTTTTAGCCTGATATATTTGATCCAAGATATTGGGATCCCCTTGATCCTAAACTGATTGACATTTTAGCACAAAAGGGCCCTAGAAGAGAATTATCAATTCAGAAAGGTCCTAAGGATAGATATTCTAGAAGGTTTTCTGCTCTATTCTACACTAGAATTCTATCAAATGGGGAGCATTGCGATAGGGATTGGCTTGTCTATTCTAAGGAAGTCCATAGAGTCTTTTGCTTCGGTTGTAAATTATTTACAAAAGGGCATCGAAAAGGTCAGTTGGCAAATGAGGGGTATAATGATTGGATACATCTTGGCAGCAGACTTAAAGAGCATGAGACAAGTACAGATCATGTTTTGAATATGACCACTTGGTATGAGTTGCGTACTAGATTGCAAAAACATCAAACTATTGATAAAGCTGCTCAGCGACAACTTGAGAATGAAAAGGACCACTGGAGAAAGTTTTGTTCAGAATTGTTTGCATTGTAAAATTTCTTGCCAAGCATAATCTAGCCTTTCGTGGTACTAAGAACAAACTGTATGAAGATAGCAATGGGAATTTCTTGGGTTTGGTAGAGATGTTGGCTGAATTTGACCCAGTTATTCAAGAGCATGTTCGCCGTCTTACAAATGAAGAAACTCATGCTCATGATCTTGATTGTAAGATTCAGAATGAGTTGATACACTTGTTTGCTTCTACTATTAAGTCTGAGATTGTTAAGAAAATAAAGAGTGCAAAGTATTTCTCTGTCATACTTGATTGTATTCCTGATGCAAGCCACCAAGAACATATGTCTTTAATTATAAGATATGTGGATTTATCTTCAAGTCATGTTATATAAGACATTATGGCAATAGTCATTTAGTATGACGTATTGTATGCTATTAATTTAGTAAGCAAACACTTGCAAGCAAAGGATATGATTATTGATGTTGCTATTGAGAACGTGCAAGGGCTGATTTCTTTCACTACCTCAGAAAACACTTCTGCGACAAGACAATCACTGACGGGCACGAGGAGGCCCGTCGCTGATTAGAGGAAACGCTGACGGGCGAGCTCGTACCCATCAGTAAAAGCGAGAAACTAGGCGAGGCACCAAACTTCTTCTGACGGGCACAACAACCGCCTGTCAGTAAAAGAGGAACGAGTACCCCAACCTGGCATCTCCACTGACGCTACAATATTCACTGACGGGTGAACCTCCCGTGCCCATCAGTAAATCTCGGATCTCCACTGACGGGTTTGTTGTTGCCCGTCAGTGGAAGATTGCTCCACGATTGCCTTCGAGGGCAGAGTTATCACTGACGGGCACCGTAGTGCGCCCGTCAGTGATAACTCTGCACATATAACAGTGGAGGCGCCTGCAACTGGCCAGTGAGCTCGCACGCCTCACATGGGCAGTTGCAGGCACCTCCTAATTAGCACTGCACGGTAGCTATGCTCCTCCTCCTCCTCATCCTCCTCCTCCTCCCTCCCTCCTCCATATAGATTTAAACCCTAGATCTAGATCTCTCTCAATCCTCTCCCTCCTCCTCTCCACCCTCTCTTTCCCCCTCCCCCACCTCCCTCCCTCCTCCTCCTAGATATACAATCTAGATCTAGATCTCTTTTAACCCTCTCTCCTCCCCTCCTTTCTTTCCTCCTCCCCTCCTCTCTCTCCTTACCCTATTCTGAAGGCTCTCGAATCCGCTCCTTGATGGTGCTAGTGAGCTCTCTTTGGTACGATGTAATACATGAAAGAAGAGAATTAATTTTGTGATTATTTTGTTAATTTGGATTATAATCAATTAGTTTGTTGTTGTAGGGATCGATGGATCGAAGTTGGATGTATAGCGAAAGGGCAACACGGAGTTTCGTCGATACTTTGAATAAGTTTCTAGATGTGGCCGAGGAAGATAGGGAGAAAAGGGGTGTGAACAAGATGTGTTGTCCGTGTTGTGGATGCAAGAACACGATAATGTTCAGGGAGAGAGGCATGTTACAGCTACACTTGTTGACTTGAGGTTTCATGGAAGGTTATACACGTTGGAGAAGTCACGGTGAGGAGGCAGAAATTTTAGCTAGTCCTAAATGTTTAGAAGAAGAGGACGTACATGAAGATGCAGAAGAAGATGAAGACCATATTTCTGAATGTAGGGATGACTTGACAGGAGAGGCGGGGAACAATTTGGCTAAAATATTGAGGGACAGTCACATGGCAGACCAGGTGGTCGAAGACCCTAAGGATGAAAGAGAGGTCGCAAAGTTTGAGAAATTGATGGAAGACTCGACAAAACCACTATATCGCAGCTGCGATCCTGAGCACACGCGTCTATCAGTCACGCTAGAACTTCTAAGGATCAAGGCAGCCCACAACTGTCCAGACGTAAGCTTCGATGAGACACTGGCTTACCTTGCGACGGTTTTTCCAAA
The DNA here is from genome assembly GCA_019208055.1 of Stipa capillata. Taxonomy (NCBI): domain Eukaryota; kingdom Viridiplantae; phylum Streptophyta; class Magnoliopsida; order Poales; family Poaceae; genus Stipa; species Stipa capillata. Next base: position 138,236 of record JAGXJF010000883.1, read on the forward strand.
GGAGAACGTGTTGCCTACAAGCACCGAGGAAGCCAAGAAGGTGGTCTGCCCCCTTGGATTGGATGTAGAGAGACTCCATGCTTGTTGGAATGACTGCATTATTTATCGCAAGGAGTATAAAGAGCTGCACAAATGTCCAGTGTGCAACACATCTCGATATAAGCGGGGCAGAAACCAAGACGATGACGAGGAAGAAGTGACGAGTGGTGCCCCTGCAAAGGTTGTATGGTACCTTCCAGTCCTCCCCCGTTTGAAGCGTTTATTCGGTAAAAAGAAGGAGGCAAAGCTGCTGCGTTGGCACGAAGAGGGGCGAAGAAAGGACGGGGTGTTGAGACAACCAGCTGATGCTTGTCAGTGGAGGGCAATCGACGCCGAATACCCAGAATTCGGTAGTGATATGAGGAATATCAGGTTTGGTATAAGTACGGACGGAATAAATCCATTCGGCAACATGAGCAGCAGACACAGCACATGGCCCGTTGTTCTGTGGATCTATAACCTCCCTCCATGGTTGTGCATGAAGCGGAAGTACATGCACCTATCTATTCTCATTCAAGGGCCAAAACAACTTGGAATGGATCTTAACGTGTATCAACAACTACTAAAGGACGAACTAGCTACGCTATGGGAAGAAGGGGCTCAGGTCCGGGACACGGACAAAGAAGAGTTCTTCACTCCGAAAGGGCTGTTGTTCACAATGGTGCAAGATTATCCCGCGTACGGGAACAACGCATGTCCGTGCACCAAAGGATATGAAGCATGTGTTAAGTGCATGGAAGAAACCACAAGTGTTTTCTTAGAGGGTTCTAGAAAAATCGTGTTCATGGGCCACCGAAGGTGGCTGACCACGAATGACCCATGGAGAGAGGACACGGAAAGGTTCGACGGAACAAAAGAAATCCATACAAAGCCTCACGAGAAGACCGGACATGAAATCTATGATCTCTTGAGTGAAATGGACGAAGTTGAGCTAGGAAAAGGAAAGAAACAACCGCCGGTAAAGGGCGTCTGGAAAAGGAAATCTATTTTCTGGAAATTGCCTTACTGGCCTCACCTAGACACACGTCACAGCATTGATGTAATGCATGTCAAAATTTTTTTTTGCGACAGCTTGCTTGGTCTCTTGCTCAACATTCCAGACAAGACAAAAGATGGACCGAAGGCACGAGCAGACATGCAACACATGAATATAAGACATGAGCTGTGGGCAACCAGAGAAATGACCAAGACGGGGAAGAATGGTATCAGAGTCAAGACCAGCTGTCCTACTGCTTGCTACACTCTGAGTAGAGATGAGCTCCATAGCCTTTGCGAATGCCTCTATGGTGTAGAAGTTTCTTCGGGTTACTCCGCAAACATCCAAAAACTTGTTGACATGAAGACTCACCGACTGATTGGCATAAAGTCTCATGACTGCCACGTGATGATCACATAGATATTGCCTGTGGCAATTAGAGGTATCATGGAGCTAGGTGTCCGCAAGACGATTACGGATCTTTGTGACTTCTTCAACACTATCTGTCAGAAGTCAATCACGGTGCAACGCTGCCTGAAACTGAAGGCCGAGATCACTGTCATACTATGCGAACTTGAGATGTATTTCCCTCCAGCATTCTTCGATGTCATGGTACATCTCATGATCCATATCGTCCCGGAGATACTGGACCTTGGTCCCATGTTTTTGCACAACATGTACCCGTTTGAAAGGTACAATGGGGTTATCAAGCGCTATGTTCGTAACAGAGCTCATCCGGAAGGTAGCATCATGCAAGGCTATGCTACCGAAGAGGGCATCGAGTTCTGCACTGATTACATGCGTGATAAAAAATCTATAGGTGTTCTAGTTTCACAGCACACAGGCAGGCTCGACGGTAAAGGTGCGATCGGGCATAAAAATTTACATGTGTATCGATCGGAAAGATCAGATGACTACAACAGAGCACATTTCGAGGTGTTGCAACACCTATCTGTGGTACGGCCTTATATTCAGATCCACATGAAACAGTTACGCGAAGCGAATCTGAAAAAGGGCACAGTTGCGCTCACGAAAGAGCATATCGCAAAATTCTCCGGGTGGCTAAAGGACTACTGGTATGAAAGGGAGCCGTCAAATGGAGAAGAAGAAACCGTTCGAATGTTGTCACAAGAACCCGATAGCAAAGTCGTGACGTGGCAATCGTATGATATCAACGGATACACATTTTACTACACCGAGGCTCAAGACCGGCGCAGTACGTACCAGAACTGCGGTGTAACCCAGGAGTCTAGAACTGGTCATCAGGGCAAGAAGTGTAGGTACTACGGCATGATCGAAGAGATCTGGAAACTTGACTACACCGTGACCAAGATCCCCATGTTTCATGTCAAATGGGCAAAAGACAGAATTGAAGATATGAACACCAGTACCTTGGTCATACCTCCACCGATCCCTTTGGAGTCACGACAAGTCAAGTCAATCAGTCCCAAAGATGAGCCATGGGTATTAGCCAAACAACTCACCCAAGTCTTCTACATAACAGACCCAAGGAATAAGAAGCACGTTGTCGTGAGGAAAGGGAAAAGGAGTATTGTCGGAGTGATGGTGTAGTTGACGAAGAGGACTACGACCAAGTCGACGATCCGGACACAGAAGAAGATGTTGATGATCGAACGAGCAAAAGGCGCAAAGGTACTCAGGATGCGTATCTCTACATAAGACACAGTCACGCCGAAGGACTGACATATACTAGCAAGAAGATCAGAAGTACTATTGAGAAGCGTGTCGAAGATGATGAAATCTAGCTTTCCAATCAATTCAGAATGAACCTCAATATGTAATAATATCATTTTAATGAATTGAATGGTTAATTATATATGTTTGGGACTTGGTGAAATAGCTAGGAACGTGATGTCGCATGTATGATCTAAGTCCAGTCTGCAAACCTTAAAATCAGCCCATAAGTCCACTCCGCAAACCCTAAAATCAGCCTCTATTTTCACTCCGTAAATCTCCGCAAATCTGGAAATCAAGCAAACAAGAATCAAACCCTAAAACAACTCGACTGATGGGCAATTACACATGGACCGTCAGTGGAAGTACTTTCACTGACGGGCCCCTCTTCAATGCCCGTCAGTGGAAGTAAATCAGCGCCCTGTGGCAACCAACTTTCACTAACGGGCACCTTTTAATCGCCCGTCAGTGAAAGTACATTAGCACCCAGTAGTTCGAAACATAGTTCCACTGACGGTCTCCTTGTCGTCGCCCATTAGTGGAAGTACTTCCACTGACGGGCAGCTTGGAGACACCCGTCAGTGGAGTTGTAACTGGCACTATATACCGGGGACTTCGCGAAATTTTGGCCATCCTTGCGCGTTCTATTTTGAACCAGCCGTGAACCCTACTTCCGCCGCTGGGCTGCCGTGCCGCCGCACCTCATGCCCGCCATCCGCGCCGCCGCACCTCGTGCCCGCTGTCCATGCCGCCGCACCTCGTGCTCGCCTCCGCGCCGTTATCGTCCGAGGCCCAGTCCATGCTGCCACCCGAGCCCCCGCCTCAAGACCCACACCGCCGGACCCACCTCCGAGCCCCACGCCACCGGCCCCGCCTCCGAGCCCCACGCCGCTGGACCCGCCTCCGAGCCCCACGCCGCCGGCCCCGCCTCCAAGCCCCACGCCGCCGGTAAAGGGTCCATGTTCTTCATCTTCCCTCTATCCAATTTCCTGCAAGACACTTTGTTTCTATTAATTATGAAATGCAATGGAAAATGGGAAGACCTAGCCCGCAAAAAATCCCAAGTGTACTGATCTCTTGCATGTTGCTACCTAGCTTGATGAATGGATGCTTCAATTTACTGCTTGATCGCTAGCTAGCTAGCACATGAAGAACTCTCTTTTTTAATCAATTGTTTATTTTGAAAGGAGCTTCAGTGATTCAGTCTACTGCTTAATTTGCCTATTCTAGTTCTTCATTGCTTAATTTGCTTTATGTGATGCATCTCATCTCTCTGATAGTGTTTTTTCTTCACAACATTTCTCTGATTTCGGCTCTGCTGAGATGAATACGTCAAAAGGTTTACTTTTCTAAACGCTTTTGTAAGAATTTGTCATGCGCACGGAACTCAGTTGCGATATATGGCATAATCAGATGACGCGCAGTGCCAAACAAGGCCTGCAAACATTAATGAGCTTCTCTGTTTTGGGATGGTCGAGGGACCAGCTGCCACGTCTCGTCAAAACAATTGGACATGGCATGGCCCTGCCGGCACTACTGCAGATTGACCCTCTGCTGAAGGACCTCCACTGACGGGCACCAAAAGGACCGTCGTTGGAGGTGATAACCGCTGACGGACACGTATGAGCCCGTCAGTGGAGGAGTCTACCAGGCCTCTAGTGAGGACCTCCACTGACGGGCCCATATGTCGCCCGTTAGCGGAGATGAAACCGTGGTGCCAGAAATTGGTATAGATGACGTGACCTCTCCGCTGACGGGCTGCCTTTAAGCGTCCGTCAGTGGTGACTCGGTCTCTACTGACAGGCAAATCACGTGTCCGTCAGCATTGTTTGTTCGCGGGATGACGGGCATATCACTGACATTCCTTTTTCGGGCGCCCGTCAGTGGTAAAGTTCCAATATAAACCAGAGGAGGCGCTTGCTTCTGGCCAGTGCTCGCGCGCCCACTGGCCAGCAGCGAGCGCCCCCACACCCACGACCCCGCTGCGCCGCCGCCGCCGCCCCCACCCCACCTTCAAACCCTCCCATCTCCCCAACCCCTTCCTCCTCTCCCTCCTTTCTTCCTTCCCACACTAGATCTAGATCTAGAGATCTAGCGAGATCTCTTTTATTTCCCACCTCCCATTTCTTCTAGATTTCTTCACCCATCTCTAGATCTCTCTTTTGAACCTAACAAAATCTCTCATCTCTCCCTCCTCCTCTCACTCTCTCCATAGATCTCTCTTCCCTCCCCGAAGTTCCATTCACTCACCAAAAAGATCGCTAGCGCTCGGTAATAATACTCTCTTAATTTGGATGAATGAGATACGCTCGCCGAGGCCTAGTGTTTATTTTTTTGAACTGATTAATTTCGTGTCGTAGGGATCGATCGATGGATCGCAGTTGGATGTACGACAACCAGGCGACAGAGAGTTGGGCTATGGCTTTGAATGAGTTTCTTGATGTCACTGAGCAAGATACGAGAAGAAAAGGTGGCACGAAGATTTGTTGTCTGTGTCGCGATTGCAAAAATTTGGTAATGTTCGATACGAGAGGGAGGGTGACGGTACACCTGGCGCTTAAGGGTTTCATGCCAGGTTATACACGTTGGATATGTCACGGTGAGGAGGAGGAAGATCAAGTGTTACAGCAAGATGCCGAACATGGAGAGGACGAAGAAGACGAGGGGAGTTTCGAATCTGACCCCAAGAAGAAACGGGGAACAATTTGGCCAATATGGTGCAGGACGTTCACATGGTGGAGCAGGTGGTGCTAGATCCTGAGAATGAAAGAGAGACTGCTAAGTTCACGAGACTAGTTGAAGACTCGCAAACCCCGTTGTATACCGGTTCTGATCCAGAACACACGCGTCTGTCAGTCACGCTGGAACTTCTAAGGATCAAGGCAGCCCACAACTGTCCGGACGAAGGCTTCGATGAGACATTGGCTTTTCTTGCAAAAAAAATTCCGAAAAACAATTTATTGTCTACGAGCACCGATGAAGCCAAGAAGGTTGTCTGCCCTCTTGGGTTAGAGGTGCAGAGGTTCCATGCGTGTCTGAATGACTGCTTTATTTACTGCAAGGAGCACGAGAAGCTGTACAAGTGTCCTACGTGCAACACATCCAGATTCAAGAGGGGTAGAAACCAAGCCGATGATGAGGACCCAGTGACGAGTGGCGCTCTAGCAAAGGTTGTATGGTATCTGCCGGTCCTTTCCCGTTTAAATCATTTATTCGCTAACAAGAAGGAGGCAAAGCTGATACGTTGGCACGCCGAGGGGCGAAAAACTGATGATGGAGTGATGAGACACCCTGCCGATGCTTCGCAGTGGAGGGCAATCGACGCCCAATACGATGATTTCAGAAAAGATCCGAGGAATATCAGGTTTGGTATGAGTACGGACGGGATCAATCCATTTGGCAACATGAGGAGCAGACACAGCACTTGGCCCGTGGTTCTATGGATGTACAACCTTCCTTCATGGCTGTGCATGAAGCGAAAGTATATACACCTCTCTATTCTCATACAAGGGCCGAAGCAACCTGGGAACGATCTGAACATGTATCAACAATTATTGTTCAAAGAACTAGCCACACTGTGGGAACCAGGGGCCCAGGTCTGGGATGCATACGAAGAAGAATACTTCAATCTGAAAGCGCTATTGTTCACGACGGTCCAAGACTATCCCGCGTACGAATATCAATCCTGCCAGTGTGTTCATGGGTACAAAGGATGTGTGAAGTGTTTGGAGTCTACTACAAGTTTACACTTAAAGGGATCCAAAAAAATAGTGTTCATGGGCCACCGAAGGTGGTTGAAACAGAACTACCCATGGAGGCAAGAGAAGGAATTGTTTGACAATACTATTGAGGTCCGTTCGGCACCTCGGGAGAAGACCGGGGTAGAAATCTATAACACGTGAACACAATGCCCCCTGTTACGCCGGGTAAGACACAACCGTCTGTTCCCATGCAGGACGGTGTCTGGAAAAGGAAATCCGTATTCTGGGATTTGCCTTACTAGAGATTCCTAAGCACACGTCACAGCATAGACGTCATGCATGTTGAAAAAAATGTGTGCGAAAGCTTGCTTGGTATCCTGCTCAACATGTTAGAAAAGACAAAAGATGGACCGAAGGCACGAGCTGACATGGAATTTTTGGGTATAAGAAAGAAGCTGTGGGCAACCAAGCGAACGACCAAGTTGGGGACGGGTGCAGTCAGAATCAAGACGGACTGTCCCGCTGCTTGTTACACTCTCAGCAAAAAAGAGATCGTTAGCTTTTTGGAGTGCTTCCAAGGTGTCAGAGTTTCTTCCGGTTACTCGGCAAACATCGGGAGAATAGTTGACATGAAGACTCGCCGAGTAATTGGTATGAAGTCTCATGACTGTCATGTGATGATCACGCAGATACTTCCTGTTGCAATTAGAGGTCTCATGGAGCCAGAGGTCCGCAAGACAATCTTGAATCTTTGTAACTTTTTCAATACGATATCTCAGAAGTCGATCTCCGTTACGCGTTGCCATAAACTACAGGACGAGATCATTGTCATACTATGCGAACTTGAGATGTACTTCCCTCCAGTATTCTTCAATATCATGGTACATCTCATGATCCATATCGTCCCGGAGATACTGGACCTAGGTCCCGTGTTCCTACACAACATGTACCCATTGGAAAGGTACAATGGGGTTGTGAAGTGCTACTTCGTAACAAGTCACAACCGGAAGGTTGCATCATCCAAGGCTATGTTGCCAAAGAGTGTGTCGAGTTCTGCACTGATTACTTGGCTGATCAAAAGTCCATAGGTGTCCCTGTTTCGCGGCACACGGGTAGGCTCGATGGTGAAGGCCATGCACGCGGACAAAAGCCTTTACATGTCTATAATTCAGTACCGAATAGATTAGATGACTACGACAGAGCACATCTCGTGGTGTTGCAACACCTGACGGTGGTGCCTCCCTATCTTTGGATGCACATGGTCAAGCTTAAAAAAGAAAACCCGAAGAAGGGAGAAGCGTGGCTCTCGAAAGAGCACAATGCAAAGTTCGTAAAATGGCTAATGAACTTCTGGTATGAAAGGCCTCCGACAAATTTGGAAGAAGAAACAGTAAAAATGTTGTCACAAGAACCTGCGAGCAAGGTCCTGACATTTCAAGCATATCATATCAACGAATACACATTCTATGTTGTCACAAGAACCTGCGAGCAAGGTCCTGACATTTCAAGCATATCATATCAACGAATACACATTCTATACGGAGGCTCAAGACAGGAAAAGTACGTATCAGAACAGTGGGGTGACGATGGAGGCTAAAACCAGTAACCGTAAGGACATATACTACGGTGTTATCGAAGAAATTTGGGAACTGGACTACACCGTCACAAAGATCCCCATGTTTCGTGTTAGATGGGCGAAAAATATCCATATCGACGATGACAAATTCACTACGGTGACCTTACATCCCCTGACAAATGACTCAATATAGGTCAAAGCAATTAGTGCCAAAGATGAGCCATGGGTTTTAGCTAAAAAAATCTCACAAGTCTTCTACATAAAAGATCCAAAGACAAAGAACCGCCATGTCGTTAGAAAAGGGAAAAGGAGTATTGTCGGAGTCGATGGTGTTGTTGACGAAGAGGACTATGACCAATTCGATGACCTGGACTCTGAGCTAGAAGCTGTTGATAAACGCCCTACCAAAGGAGCAAGGCTACTAAAGATGCTGAGCCCTACATAAGACGCAGTCACGCCGAAGGACTAACGTATACCACCAAGAAAATCACTATTCATGACAAGATTGTCGAAGACGACGAAACCTAGCGAGCTATGTGTGTATGTATAATACTGTCTTGGTTTGGATGATTTCATATTGTCTATATCGTACGTGTGTACTTGTGTATGCGTAATATTGTGGATGAATTTCTAGTACTTATTTAATTTTTTATTTCTTTTCTTGGGAGATGCTTGAGTTACAAAGCAATGTATAATCCAACGTTTGTGAAATTGTCTGAAATTTTAAACACAGCCTCACGAGGTCATATATTGACCCATGCCAATTTTCATGTTTTTTAGACCAAATTTAGATTTTATAAAAAATGAAAAACATAAAAGATGCAAGCAAACATTTGAATTTTCGCAAGAAAACATTTGAATTTTTCATTTATTTTCTTGATAGGAGCTTAAAAGATAGATAGGTACCTAGATATGAATTTTTCTTCCATTTAGAAGCCTTTTCAAAGATACTTGTAGTTCAAATTTGAAATATATCCAGTAAATAGCTAGATATTCATTTAATGCTAAAAAATAGCAAATGATTTCAGAAAAATGCCTAACTTTGACACGAACAATGTAATATAGTATGGTACATGTAGAAAAAGTGTGGAGCATTTTAGAAAATAATTTTTGGAAGGCTTTACACATGGTACCTCAAATTGGTATTTCAAAAATTAAAAATACATATTATCACATAACAAGATGGAACATGAAGTAATATTAGCGTATAATAGTGTAATATCAAGTTATAGTCCAAATCTCAAGTTTAAATGATGAAGAAACTGTGATATGTACTTCACTCTTCATACTTTCCCTTCGAATGCTATGATGCTTCCTCGGAGATGCTTGAGTTACAAAGCAATGTATAATCTAACTTTTGTAAAATTGTCTAAAATTTTAAACATAGCCTCACGAGGTCATATATTGACCCCATGCCAATTTTCATGTTTTTTAGACCAAATTTAGATTTTATAAAAAATGAAAAACATAAAAGATGCAAGCAAACATTTGAATTTTCGCAAGAAAACATTTGAATTTTTCATATATTTTCTTGATAGGAGCTTAAAAGATACATAGGTATCTAGATATGAATTTTTCTTCCATTTAGAGGCCATTTCAAAGATACTTGTAGTTCAAATTTGAAATATATCTAGTAAATAGCTAGATATTCATTTAATGCCTAAAAATAGCAAATGATTTCAGAAAAATGCCTAACTTTGACACTAACCCGAAAACCCTAAAATACCTAAACCAAAAACACAAAAACCCTAAAACCCTAAAACCCTAACCCTAACATCACCTTAAACATGAAAACCTAAAATTAAACAAAGCCCCACCACCACTGACGGGCGGAAACCATCCTTCCGCCTGTCAGCGCTGACACTAAGCCTAACCCTAGCGAAGCACCACCTCCACTGACGGGTGTTGATTGGTGCCCGTCAGTGGAGATACCTCACCACTGACAGCCTCATCTCCACTGACGGGCCTTTAATTGCCGCCCGTCAGTGGTAACCCACCTCCCTTACCATGTCCCGCGCGTTCTTTTGAACCAGCAACGAGACGCCACCGCCCCCCGACGCTGCCAGGCTGTTCCGCCGCCCCGTCTGCCGCCCCCGACATCCCCACCGCCCCCTCCGCCGCCCCCGACTCCCCCGACGTCCCCGCTGCCCCGCGGTAAGTACCCTCACTCTCTTCTCCCCTTCAACACTCTCTACTCCTAGGGCTGTTTGGCGCAGTGGTGAATTTGTGCTTGTCTGTGATGCGGTTCATTGCTTGATTCACTGTTTTGTGCCTCCTGTGAAGTCTAGCAAAAATGAAGAACAAATGCTCCTAGATTTTAGTCTTAGTTATGTGATGAGTTGCTTTTCTGAGAAAGAGGTTAGAGAAGGGTAATAAAATCTGATAAGAATGGACGCTCAATTGGTCTTTAGCTAACCGATGATGATGCCTTTGCATATGAAGTGATGGTGAATATTTTCATATTGTTAGGCTGATAAGAACAGATGCTAGGTTTGGTTTATTTTTTCATTTTGGTGATGAGTAAATCTGAGAAAGAGTTTTAGAGAAAAAAGTATAATTTTTATAAGAACAAATGCTACAACGTTACCTAGTTAATTGGAGGAACAGAACGACACTTGATCCAGTCTATTTTGTTGCTGTAACATTTTATCTGAGAAGGTTTTGGAAATTGCTCAACTAAGATAAGAACAGATATGACACTTATCTTTTACTGATCATTTCAAGGCATTGATGCTTACTATTTTTGCTAAACTATGGCTACCTTCCTCTGATTTGATCATTAATCATCTACTGTTTTTCTACACTAAGATGAAATGGTTGCTAGTATACTTGCAGTCCTTATTTCTTACCTGGTGCTATTGATATAATGGCCACTAAGTAGCATGCTTCACCTTCATATCAGTTTATTAACTGAAAGAATAGCAAGTCTACACTTGTTTCTTAATTAATTTCTGTGATGGTTTAAACTGAAAGGATTCAAGAAAAGTGTTGTCAACAGATACTCTTTCTTGATTCTTTGCTATGCTACAATGTTGATTAGCATTTTAAAAGCAGATTGATAAGAACAGATACTAGCTTGATTTCAGTTGATTGCTTCTTGCCTCTCTCAATATATGTATAACATGATCTTGTGTTAACCCTTGATGGCCTGCCCTTCTCTTCTTGCTCCTCCACTCCTACTCGTGGTGATCCTGGTGATCCTCGTCTTGTTCTTGCCGCCTTAAACTCCTGGGGCTTGAGCTCTAATGTGCTACGTACTGCTCTTGTGGTTGGACTGCTATTGGACTGTTAATACTTTCACCAAGATCCATGTAAAAAATACATAGGGTTTTTTTACACTTAGTAACAGTTCCAGTTGACTTGTAAGCTATTAATGATGTAGTGAACTTGATATATTTTAGCGGATTGGAATTTTTTTTTGGATTGGATTGCAACTTGTTTGTGATATATATTTAAATATCAAACTTGGTTTATGCTCAAACCCTATACCATTCCTTTGTCATACTCCTAAACATGTATACTTGTATTTCTGTTATTTTTTTAATTCCTTTGTTGTATTATGGAGTGAAATTTGAACACATGCAATGTACGGGTGATAATTCACTTAGCAGACTTGTTCATTTGAGCTATGATTAATCATGGAACTGAGTGCATTATGGTTATTAAATACTCCCTCTGTTTCACTCTGTGTCCTTAACCAATAGCACAACTCCTTGGAGCCATGGCTCCACCCTCTAGCAATGTTATGGTTATCTATACATTGCAATTTCATGGATGTACAAATTTTTTCAAATATGGCACACATTCATACACAACTATTTAGATTGATCATGTGAAATTGATGTCAATAGATCCTATTCGAGAAATGGCTGCCAGTGGTACTCCCGCTGGGTCGCCGACCCGAGCACTAGAGCCCGTTAATGAAAGCACGGCCCCCCTCGACGTGGCGGCACCAATCAACACCTCGACCCTGGAGGCGCCCAAGCAAGGTGCCTCCGAGGCGGCCAAGGAACTTGCCTACGAGGCGGCCAAGGATCTTGCCCTCGAGCTTGCCAAGGAACATGCCCCCGAGGCGACCGTCACAGCTGCCCAAGACGAACCTGCCTCGAATTCCAACTCCTCCAACGATGACTCTGGCTCCGAGTTAGGTTCTGAAGAGGAGGCGCATGAAGAGGAGGTAGCGCGTCCGGCCCCGATCAGGTCTCTGAAAAGGAGGAAAGGCAAACAGTTGCCGGACAAGACGTATATCATCACTCGTGTGGACGACATCAAAGACGTTCTAGCGAGTCCACATAAGGCCGCCCGGACCTTTAGCAAAGCCTGCGGGTGCATAGTCCGTGAACAAGTTAAGATCACATGCAAAGAGTTTAGCCAGTTGACTCAGTCAACAAAAGATACTCTCTTGACGAAACTATGGGACAAGTACCAGATTCCTACCGCCGACAAGGACAGAGTTGAAGCGCAGGCCCTTCGTATCATGGCTAGGGCTCTGAAGACTTGGCGATATGATGCTCAGAAAGTTGTGGACGACGATTGGGATACTAAGATTAGTAAAAGATGGTCCAAGATACAGAAGGAGGACTAGGACAAATTCGTTGCTCAAATAAGGAGTCCAGAATTCCAGGAGAAGAGTCGCTGGGGGAAGGAGCTTCGCTCGAAGAACACATTGGACCACAAGCTCGGAAGCCGTGGATATCTAGGGAAGAGACCGAAGTGGGACAGAGAGGACGCCAAATTAGCGGCGGCTGGGAAAGCACCTCCTTTCGCGCATCTCAGGCAGCCACGCGCTAGGGAGTACATGAGGGTGCACACGAGCTCTGACCCTATGACGGGGTCACCAATTATAGAGTCCGAGGAACTCCAGGTGGTGGCCAACCGGCTGGTAACGACTCAACCCATCGTCTTTTCTTACTTAATTACGTTGCATCCAAATACGCTATCTTCTCATCAAGTAATATAACTTGCAGACAGAACTGAGCCAGCAGCCTGGAAGCTCGCAGGACTCCGTCACGAGCTGCCCAAGGTGGAGCGACGATCTGGCGAAGGCCCGACAGAAACCGGAGCATCGGGGCCATGTAGTAGGCGTCGGGGATGGCGTTAAATGGGACAAGGTATTTCCTCGAAACTCCGAGGGTCGCTGCCGCCCAAGGAGAGACAGTCAGGAGTTTATGGACAATCTACGGGAGCAAATGCGGGAGATTGCTGAGCAAACGTGGTTACGTATGCAAGTGGTCGCAGCGCAAGGCCAGCAGAGCATGCTTCCCGTTAACCAGCCGACTGGATGGAGTAGCTGCGCATCCACCTCGGACGGCGGCCCCGACTCGGTGAATCCCGTCGACAGCATCACCGTAAGTTTCGTCCGCTAAACGAGTCATTGTAGTAAAAGATGATTTCATTGTGCTGACTAGATGCACGCTAGATGCACTACATCTATCCTCTGTTTCGTAGGAGGCCACTAGATGCACGCTCACGGTGCAAATTTCTGGCATGAAGGTCCAGGTTGCGCACGGCTAGGTTTTTCCAACGCCGGAGGGGGCAATCCTGCACTGTGTTCCTATGCGGTAGCACCATGCGAAGGTACAGATGGATCTCATCCTCAATGACTACAATGAGGTGTTAGTCCCTATCTCCCCTGAAGCGGAACTTACCAAGTTAGGGCAGTGCAAGAACTACTTCATCCAGTGGCCGAAGAGCCAGATTACTATATCCGTGGTGGCCTCTCCTCGCACAGCCCCCTCGTCCAACAACCCCTCTCCATCAATCGGACGATCTCCGTTGGGGCTCAGCCAATCACCTCCGTCCTTTAAAGACCTGGAAGACCATCTTGTCAGGGACCAGCACATGTCACCGATTTTGCGGTCCCCGAAAGTGTCAGAAAGGCCCTCCGAGGTTCAAGGCGACCCCCTGGATCAACGCAGGGGGGAATATTATCTCTCCCGCCACACTAGTTGGAACACTGGAAGCAGCTTTGGTGGCAGGCAAGAGTCCGGAGCCGCTACAGAAGAGGAAGAAAAGCAAAAAGAGATGGGCCGGCACCGGCGAGAAGGAAAGAAAGGAGTAGATGCAGAAATCCTTATCCTTCTCAACATCATCATCCAAATTATCTACACGGAGCATGGGTCTCTGGCTAGAGGTTTACTATCCAGGTCAGGACTTGCTCCCGCAGGATGAGCTGGACAATCTTTCAGATGACATGAAGGCGCTGCATGAAGATTACCCAAAGATGTCCAGAGATCCTGATACATTCTGCCAATATTGGAAGGTGAAGGTGCCAAGGGAATACAATTTCTTCATGCAAAATGACCAAGACACCTTCGACATCAACTTTGAAGACCTCTTCAACATGTACAACCTCTATAGGCTCGACACCACGATGGTCAGGCTATGGGCTCTCTACCAAGCCCAAGAGTGCAGACGTCTACGCGACTCCAATATTGGCATAATCGATCCGATATGCATGAACGAAGGCTATGCCGTGACCTCGGACGGTCGAGTCTTTCTTGAAGAATACCTGTCGCATGCATTTGTGGTTCATAAGGACAAGGAGTACATACTAGCCCCTACAACCTTCCGTAAGTCCTAAACTTAGCACCGTGGAGATTTTTTTTGTTTTTTAGGTACGTATCTCCGCCTCCTTATGTTCATTTATTCACATTTACACAGCGACCACTGGGTCCTCATTGTGATCATGCCAAGCTGGGCCAAGGCATTTTACTTTGACTCCTCAGCAAAAAAGACATCGGACTTCAGCAATATCACTAAGATTTTGGATATAGCTTTTTTCAAAGCCAAGTTCTTGGGACATACTAAAATACCTGCAAAGGCGACAAAAATGGTACACCATTATAAGTTCCCTTGCAGAGTTCAGCCAGAAAATAGCGTGACATGTGGGTACTACACCTGCGCCCATATGGATTGCTTTGTCCGGTACAAGAACACACATTGGAAAGATATGAAAGAACTGAAGGCTTGGAGCGAGCTGGGAAGTCACTTGTACGACTGGCGTCAGGACTTTGCCCGCATCCAAAAAGTCTTCGCCAAAGTCATCAACCTTGAAGTCATCAATCCAATGGGTGAATTCTATGCCGGCCCCCAATTTCCAAAGCCAAGCTTAAGCGGGCATCAATAGATTCGTTGTTTCTGTAATTGAAGAATAATTATTTCATACTTGTGATAGAGGTGAAGTGTACGTATTATATATGTGATTACGAATGTGTTATGTGATTATGAGATTTGACTATGTGAATGAATAGTTGCTATAGCCTGTGATTATGAATAATGTAATTGCTATAGCCTGTGATTATGAATGATCTAACTATGATTATGAGGTATCACAAAGCCTTTTTAGTTAGTAGTTACACAGGCCTCTACTGACGGGCCCTTATTACATGCCCGTCAGTGTAATATTACCTCTACTGACGGGCACCTATGACACGACCGTCAGTAGTACCACAACCAGGAGCCTCCCACGAGGGGTCTCCTCTGACGGACAAGTCATGCCCGTCAATAGTAATGAACACTACTGACGGTCGGGCCGCCCGTTAGTGGTGTGAACCCCTCCACTGACATTTCTAGGGTGATGGGCCCCCTGTCTGTCAGTAGAGGGGGTTAAGCGACCGTCAGTGCTGACCCACTCTGCTGTAGTGTGGGCTGCAAGCCTCACATTGGCCCAAACACAAGAGCCCACACAAAAAGTAAACCAAACTCTGCCTTTCTTTACTGCTGATGAGTTGAAGAACAAAATCTTATGCTCCAAAAAGGGAAAAGGATATCAATCTAGGTTGCAACTGGATTTGCTAGCCAGCCATTTTATTCCTCCCGACATGCAAAAGTGATCACATTAAAGGATTGATTCACATTGGATGTTACTCCACATTTAACAACTCTCTGCCATCTGCTCCATCAAGCAAAATACAGACTATCCTTTCTGTTCTGCTTCTCTCACATAGCCTCCAAGGAAGATAGATGTGCACAGTTCGGATTTGATTTTTTGTTGTTGTAGGTGCATGGCCGTTTCGTCAAAACACGCAGACTCGGTCTCCCCTCTGACGCAGATATTTCTACATGCATCCTAGCTAGTCCAAGCCACAAGCCCACAATTGCTGTCGTTTAGAATTTTAAGGTTGGATGGTATAATATTGGATCCATCCATCCATGCATCCAAGCCGGTGTCGTGGTCGCATGGCCAGCTTGTATATATACCTGCCATTGTTTATTTTCCTTCGAGATGGCTATATAGCTAGAATAGAGGCAGAGCTGTCGATATGCTTATGTAATGTGCATGGATGCTTGCAGAAATTAGCCTAGAAACAGATTCCAAACAAACACTTTACATGACTAATGTTTACTTTGACATGGTATCAAGACATTACATTCTTGTAATTTGTTCCAAGCAGAAAATTGATCTGTGCATGTTCGTGGTGTCCTTGGTACCTTTGTATATGTTGAGCCAGAATTGCATTCACATTCAAAGGCTTATGGAGGATTTTGCAATGTCTAAAATCCTACTATGTAATTGCGATTGGTTAGTTCGTCAGGTGTTGAGGTTTGAGTTGTGATGATGCGGCCTGCCTGTCTGAGCCGTGTGCTCGTGCTGTTAGTGATGATGTGGCATGCCTGTCTTTTTGTTAGGAATGCATCATTGTAGTGTAGGAACAGGAAGATTGGCTTGGTGAGGGCTTAAACCTTGTGCTAGTTAGTGATTTGGAACAGTTTGCTGCATCAGAACGATCTATGGCCGTGTTGGTCTGCATTTTTTCATGACATCTGAGACCGTGAGTTACTTTTGCTTCTCGAACTTTGTAAGGTCATGTTAGATTGTTGTGGAGAAGCTGGTGAAGAATTGATAAGCTTGAAAGTTCATTGTGCATCTACCCAACAACCATCCCAAGCCGCCGTTGAATGATAATTTAGTGATTTGTCTTTACTTCTGAATAATTTATCGGTCATTTCTAGTTACTTGTTCTGATACATGGTTCTCATTTTTTAAGTTTCTTAATATATCGGAAATGGACTCCTCGCCAACCCAGGAACTAGCCCACGTAGATGATGACAGGGCGGCGCCCCTAGATGTGGTGGCCCCGATTGATGCCCCCACCCCAAACCGATCAAATAGCCCCCGAGCCGGCCAGTGAACCTGCCATCGAGCCGGAGAATGTACCTTCAGCACCTGCACCTCCAACGGCGCGAGATGAAGAGAGTGCGTCTGGCTCGTCTGACGATTCTCGGTCTAGCGACTCGGGATCGGAAGAACAGGAGGCGCCGGTGCCGTCGTCAGCAGCAGAGAAGCCGAAGAGATGGTACAACCGTAGAGGTGGCAACTAGCTGACGAACGAGACATTTGTCGTCACTCGAGTCGGTGTAACAGGTGTTCCTGCAAGTCCCGAGAAGGCTGCGAGGTCGTTCAGTAACACCTGCGGGTGCATTGTCCGTGAGCATGTCAGATCACATGTCGAGACTTCAAGAAAATGACCGACGCCCAGAAAAAGGTCCTGTTCGACAAGCTGTGGGATAAGTACGCTATCCCAGAGGCTGACAAGGAAAGAGTGTAGAAGAAAGCTGACAGCATCATGTGTGTTGCGCTAAGGACATGGCGATTGAAGCAGCGAAGCTGCTAGACGCCCATTTTGAAACTGCAATTAAAACTAAATGGCCAAAGATAAAACTCGAACACTGGGAGGAGTTCGTTGCCGACAAGAAGAGTGATGCATTCAAGGAGAAGAGCTGTCGAGGGAAGGAGCTGCACGTGAAGAACAAATTCCCCCACCACCTTGGCAGCCGAGGTGTTCCAGGGAAGAGACCGATCTGGGCCAAAGAGGACGCCACGCTGATAGCGTCTAGCAAACCGGTTCCTTTCACCGATATCGAGCAGGAACGCACCCAGATTTGGATGAGGGCGCACGTAGTTTCTGACCCAGCTACTGGGTCACCAATTATCACAGACCCCGAGCTTCAGGCGGTTTCCGAACGTTTGGTATAATCTAAACCCAATCTCTTCTTGAAATATACTATTGTGCTTCCAATACGCTAACGGCCTGTACCTTCTGCCGTTTCCCTTGCGGAGGCAGCTATCCTAGCAGCCTGAGAGCTCCTAGGACTCCGTCTAGAGTGAAAGGTGGGAAGACCATCTCTCGAAGGCTCTAGGAACGAGGGAGAAGACAGGGCATGTCCGAGGGATCGGGAGCGGGGCTATATGGGACGAAGTCTTTCCTCAAGACCGCGAGGCTACCCACCAGAGGAGGAGAGGAAGGCAAACATCTCTTATGCAAGAGATGATAAGGGCAGCCCAGGAGGCTGGCAAGCAGGCGGCGCAACAATTTTTAGAGTCTAGAGGCTACGACGCCCGCGATGCATCTCGTCCACCTATGCATCGTCATGGACATCAGGGCTCCTATCTTGCTGGATGGAGTACCTACGCCTTAGCCTCCGATGTCACCCTCGAGTCACCAAGTCCCGTCGAAGACATCATTGTAAGCTTCGTTGCCACATTGAATCACTTGTTTGAGGGCTCTAATTCACAGTGTTGTGCAGATAACAATGGGTACGACACATTGTTTATTATGTAGGGCCCCACAAAATGCCACCTAACTATCCCTTTGCCCGGCGTGAAGAAGACGGTTGCACACGGCCTAGTCTTCCCAACAGTAGAGGGTGCGACATGCCACAACACTATTATACCTTCCCACATGGGGAGGTTGCAGGTGGACCGCGTTGTCCCGAGTTCAGTGACATCGCAGTCCCTGTTGCCCCTGAAGAGGATGTCACGAAGGTAGGAGACTGCAAGGGGTACTATATCATGTGGCCGAAGAGTCAGATAGTTATCCCTGGGGTGTCCTCTCCTAGTACGTCAACCATCCCCTCTCCATCAACCGGAGCCGGCCCGTCTCCGCTCGGCCTGTGCCGTACGCCTGTTTTGTTCGATGATCAGGATGACGATCTTGCCGAGCAGCAACACACAACGATCCTTTCGTCCCAGAAGGAGGAGCAACCCAAGACGGACTCGCCGCCCCGTGAAAGGCGCTCCAAGCATCACCACGACCCGAAGGCTGCAGGAAAGAAGGTCTTCTCTCCAAGCACGCTCAATGCCGCAGTGGGCGAAGCATTGACGGGAGGCGAGAGGGCCTCCACTCTAGAGCCGAAGAGGAAAAGAAAAAGAGCACACAAATGGGGCGGCACCGCTACGAAGGAGGCAAGCAAGGAAAGCAAGAAATAAGCCTTATCCTTCCAGACATCTGCCGAAACTGTGAAGAAGCCTCGACGAGTAGTGTATGAGGTAGGTGAGTCCTTGCTCCCAGATGATGAGGTGCAGAGGTTGCCCGCACAGATGAAACTTCTCCATGACACAATCATGATGAGGTCACGGAATCGGGATGATTATGAGCTACACTTTAAGGCCAAGGTGCTAAAAGATTACGGTTTCTTCCTGGACAAACAACATGACACCTTTGATATCAATTTTGAAGATATCTTTATGTTGTTCAACTTCTTCCGGCTCGACACCATGCTCGTCAGGCTGTGGACGCTTCACCAAGCCCAAGAGTGTAGGCGTCTGCCCAACTGCGCTTTTTGAATAATGGATCCAGTCATCATGAATGATTACTATGTACAAGAAGCGAAGCCGGTCCTAATAAATTTCGTCACTGAGTCATTGATATACCATAAGGACAAGGACAATGTACTCATGCCCTACAACCCCCCGTAAGTTACTTACTACCGTGCCTAGTTTGCTTTTCTCAAGGACGTATCCCTGTTTGTTTATATTCATTCGTTATCTTTTACGTAGCGACCACTGGATCCTCATTGTCATCCACAAGCCTTCAAGAATGATATACTATTTTGATTCCCAAAGAAGTGCCAAGCGAGACTACTCAGGAATGAAGGAAGTTCTAGAAGCCGCTTTTTGGGAATACAACTTGCGAGGGGGAGGAGCAGAATGCAAGAGCAAAAAGCTGATCCACAAATTCAACTTCCCTTGCAGGCAACAGCCGGAAGGCAGCGTGACATGTGGGTACTACGTTTGTGCTCACATAGACACGTTCGTCATATCCCACAACCCGCAATGGAGCCAGGATCAATTCAATAATTTTATACACGACCTGGCCGACGATAAGTACGACTGGAGGAAGGACTTTGCCTGCATCCAGAAGGCCTTTGCGTACATTATCAACAACGAAGTCATTCGGCCAAGCGGTGATTTCTACGCGGGAGTCTAATTACCCACTTACCACCGCCCTACAAGTACTAGCCAAGCATTATAGACTTAGAGTAGGGCTAGTGGGAATAAACAGTGTTAAATTCATTTGTTTGTCATTTTAATTCGTTGTAAACCAGCTTTTACGTACTTAATATTTGTGATATTACTTGCTATATGTGCTTAATATTTGTGATATTGAATGCTATATGCTTAATATTTGTGCTTAATATATGTGCTTAAATGCTATATGCTTAATATTTGTGACATTAAATATTGTCTATTCAGAAATGCTTAAAAAAGATGTATGATAATACTTCCACTGATGGGCACAGGCCATGTACCTGTCAGAGGAAATCGTTATCGCTGACGGGTGCATCTTCCATGCCCGTCAGTGAACGTCCTCTCAGGATGCCACCCGGGCAGCGCTGGAAGTCTTTTCACTGACGGGCAGGATCCACCCGTCAGTGAAAATATATCTCTGCTGACGGGGCCCTCCGCCCGTCAGTAAAAGTATAACTTCCACTGACAGGAGCCCTACTGACGGGCTCGAAACCCGTTAGAGAATGCCGTTTGGCACTCGTCAGTAGTGGTGTTTCCAGAGGTAGTGTTTCTTCAAGGGGTATAGGGAACTGGTTTTTTAGAAGCATTGGAGACAGCCAAAGGAATTGCACTTGAGATGGATATTGGTACGACATTTCGTAAAAGACAGAATTAAAAGAAAGAGACATTTTGATGAGAACCCAGATGACACAATGTTGCCACATAGTCTATAGAGAAATCATTTAGAATCAGCTATTTTATACCTATTGTTGATCAAGCAATTTTCTCACTTACAAGCAGATTTGAACAATATCAGGGTTACCAGGAAATTTTTGGTTTCTTATTTACTTCTGAAACATTGCAGTCATTGGATAATAAGAGCTTGAAATCTTCTTGTGATAATCTTGAGGCTGCCCTTAAAAAAGATGGCAAATCTGATATGATGCCAATGAACTATATGTGGAGTTGACGTTTCTTCAAGATTTCATTCCAAAAGAAAATATGAGGCCTGTTGAAATTCTAAAGTTTCTAAAGCGGCAAGATTGTTTTCCCAATGCAAGTATTGCATATAGAGTTCTGTTGACCATTCCTGTGATTGTTGCATCAGCGGAACGAAGCTTTTCTAAATTGAAGCTATTGAAGTCCTATATGCGTACTACATTACACAACAAAGACTTACTAATTTGGCCATAATAGCACTTGAGAGTAAAGTGTTGGATAAGATTGATTATGAGGATATCATTGAAGATTTCATTTCAAAGAACACTAAAAGAATGATGTTGTTCAAGTAAAGACTATGCAACCACGCGTTGAATAGGTATACGATTCTTGATATATCTCATTGCTATGTAAGACATTATGGCCTATAGCCCTATACATTATTATAGTTCTATTTTTTTAGTGGGGTAGGCCCCATTTTAGAGTTTGGCACAGGGCCCCTGATTTGCCGACTCGGCCCTGCCGCCGCCACAGGCCACGATCACACGCACCACACGGGCAGCGGGCGCGTCTCAAGCGCCCATGACGGATAGCGTAATCCACCGCGTTGCCACTGACACCTGCTCGCGTCCCGCAACGCACGCACTCGCCACGGCTGGGTGCCACAGCCCACGCGCTACGCTGTACTGTACTGCGTGCTCAGCAACGTGCGCACGGCATGCAGCTCTGGGCCCTTGCCGTCTCGATTCGAACCGCGCTAGCTCTGGCACGAGCCACAACGGCCACGTACATCACGCAGCTTGCACCCGTACCGTGTAGGCTAGGCTGCATAGCGTCGGCCCCCGTGCCACTTGAACGACACCATATCTGCACCATCGGCCGGCCCCGCATGTGCGGCCAATGGCCTCCGCCCACCTTACGAACGAGGCTGCCCGTTGCCGCCCGCGTCCTCTCGCACGAGGCCAGCGTGCCCTACAAGACACAGCCTGCGCTTCCACATGCTGGCTGCGCCACGCCGCACCGCTTTGTCAGGGTTTACGTGCACCACCGGTCCCCACCTCTTGCGCATGCAATAGTCGCTGTAACGACCTCTTTAGACGGAGCCGCCGCAACAGCGACCACTACCACCGTTAACAAGCTGGGACAGTGCGTGTGCTGGACCGGGAATCCCAATGCAGGACTCGTAGCTTGAGCTACTGAAGCAGCTGTGTAGCCCACTAGCCACCCCAAGGACTAGATGAGCTGAAGACCAACACGGCCCAACAATGTGAGCGGACCAGACCAAAAAGCAGCTCGGTTTCAGGATTCTTATGGCTAGGCCCTTGAGGTCTTCAGGAACTACGCGCATATTTGTCTATAACTGAAAGCCACGTAAAACCCCTATATTTATCAAAGTTGGTCGAAATCTCATATTCACAGAATTGG
This sequence comes from Stipa capillata, assembly GCA_019208055.1. Classification (NCBI taxonomy): domain Eukaryota; kingdom Viridiplantae; phylum Streptophyta; class Magnoliopsida; order Poales; family Poaceae; genus Stipa; species Stipa capillata. Next base: position 160,819 of record JAGXJF010000883.1, read on the forward strand.
GGCCTTGAGAATTTAAACTTTGAGTCAATTTGACACATGTTTAACTTTGTTATTATTTACTCTATGATTTTTAATATTATATTTACTATTTTGATTAATTTGTAATTATGTGAAGTGCTTTTAGTCATCGGAAATTAGTAGTAATATTAATAATACATAAAAAACTAGAACTGTCATAATGCTTTTTATACCATTAGTTATAATCTCTTCATGCGTGTTTACCCGTAGTAAGCTACTATCACATAAATAATTATGGATGTCTGGTAATGTTGAAAGAGGTTGTGGTACTCGTTACCCGAGTGGACGATTATGTAATTTGGTCCCTCGCCATGGAAGCACCACTAGAAAGCCGAGATCTCACCGATGTTCTTAATATGCTAGCATCAAAAGGTGAAACTGTAATTGCCAAGAAGGACAAATTTACAGTTCTGGCAATACTGAGGAACTGTAGTTTCCAGACCTAAAGAATGAGTATATGATGTAGAGATCAAAAGTTCCAGGGATGCACTAAGAATGCATTACCACCACCCTGAATTGGCGTGGCTCATAGAGATATTGCTAAATCAATGGAATAACCTTCACTTCCAAGGCTTTGCATCTGTTGCTAAATATAATCTTGCTATGGATGGTCTCATTTTAAACCTAAAATATATGGGTTATTCTAATGCCCAGATTCGACGATTAGGGTTTTGCCTCGCATTCATGCATACATGGCATCATATTCATGCATGTAAACAATCACACACACACCTTATTTAAACTAAATACAATATAGGAAACTTTATAGAATACGTACATATCTCATCCTCGGTGGTAAAATTTCACAAACACCAATCAACTTATTTGAAGTATCGAACTTCGATAATAACATTCGCAGGTGGAAGTGATCAGTTACCCCGTCGATGATCACCCCACACGAACCTTCCCTCTCTTCTTCCCGGACTCCTTATCCCGAACCCTCCTGCATCGCCACTTAGACTTAGGGTTAGAAAACAATTGGGAGAAGAAGGACCAAATCATAATGAATCGACTAGGTTAGGTCCCTGTGGATGAAAAGTTGCAAAAACATATTGTTTAGCCTCGATTGTGCAAATCCTAGTCCCACATAGATATCAGAAAGTTTCGAAGAACCGCAAGACCTAATTGCAACACAAACGCCGACTAGGTCAAGAATGCGTCCCAGAGTGTTTCCCCTTTCCCCTTTCCGCTTTCCCCTTCTGAAGGCGCCCCAGAGTGTTTCCGCTTCCCCCCTTGGATCACGCCTCAGCGGTTTTGCCGCCTTCCCTCTTCTCCCGAACACGGGGCCCGCACGCCAGGGCTCCTCCTCCACGCCGCCATTGCCGGTTGGCTTGGAAGGGCGGCGGCGCCACCTCGGCAAGCCGCCGGCCGCCCTATAAAACGGTCCGACGTTGCCCCTCCCCTCCTCTTCTTTCCCGCACCGCGCCCTAGGGTTTCCCCCTCTCCTCTCCCGTGCCCAAGCTCCATCGCCGCCGGGTCCTTTCCCAAGTCCGGCCAGCCCCACGGTGAGGAATCTCCGGCGCTCCGGTGAGCCATTGCCCTCTCCGTCCTGCCCTTAAGCTCCTCCCCGTCGCCCCTCACCTCCTCCTCCTTCTCTCCTCTCAGATCCGTGGCCGACGCCCTCCACCGGCGGCAACCCGAGCTCCTACTCGCCGCCGGCCACTGGGAGCTTGCCCCCGAGCCCCTCCGCTTCCCCCGAGCCCGGGCATTGTCCCTAGGTAAGCCGCCGCAGCTCCTCCGCCGTTTACCGAGCCCGCCGCGCTCTCAAGACCACCCGGAGCATCTCCGGTGATGCTCCGGTGAGGGGCAAGGAGCTGCCGGCCGGGTGCGTGGATTTGGGGTGGAATTCCCCGAGTACACGTGGCGCTCTGATTTCTTTTATTTATTTATTTATTTATTTAGTTATTTATTTATCTTCGCAGGTAATAACGCCCAAAAAGGAAACTGGGGTTTTACCCATTTCGGCCAGTTTTCAAATCGCGATAACTTTTACACCGTAGCTCCAAAGTTAGTAAATGTTGACTTTCTGGAAACCTTATAAAATTATCTACAATGGTGGTTCAAACACAATTCCAAGATTCGCATTTTAAATGCAGATACAATTTAAATGTGTTTTAGTTCATCCCTCTTGCATGTTGTTCTTCGAAACTTCATAACTTGATGCATAACACTCCAAAATTTGTGATTCAAATTGCGTTAGAATCGCAGCGCAGAGCACTTCTTACTACCCCTATTTTAGGTCATGACACCCCCTAGCATGTGTAACAACCTTCAAACCCTAATTCGTAATCGGATAAATTTTAACATGCATGCCTCGTTAGGGTTTCTGACGATTTTTGAAGGAGCGCAACTTTTGGACCGTAACTCCAAATTCAGTAAGCTTTATATCATTGGAAACCTTATGAGATTTCCTACAAATTGGATTAAACACAAATTTCCATAACTCCCATCAACATCTTAGTCACTTGGCGTAAACCCTAGTTTCCCCTCTCGTTAAGCGACACCTTTTCAATAAACCCTAACCTTCGCCACCACGTGGAATGACATGCATATGATAGGGTTACAAGCTTACTCCCACTAGGTTAGTCGGAGCAATGCTCGCCGTAGTAGGACCCTAAACACCTGTTGCACCATAACTTGACCTGCATGCATAGTTAGGGTTACACCCAACTTACTATAACTTCGAATGGGGAAATGCTCGCTATCATGGAACCTTAACACCTATAAGACATGCTAGAAATTCTTTCCTAGCATTTGCATCATGCATACATGCTGGATCTTATTACCTCGTTATCGTTTCTTTTCCGGTGTTCGCATTGTTGGCAATAGAACTCGAAGAAGGAGACCACCAGGCTCACGAAGCAACGCAAGATCAGGAACCCTACGACCAAGGCAAGCAGAGCTTGTTGCATCTGTTGTTATTCTTTCATATGCTTATCTATTTAGGCTGTTGGTAGGATTGTTTGTTTGTATGTGAGGGTCGGAACTCCCTGAAACTAGCATGGCTAGGTGAGGTTGTGTGTGTTATGTTTGCTGTGGCTGCAAACTTAATCATGATGCTCTATCAACTTGGATTGGTTAAGTGAGATGTGAGAGCCGAGGGTTTTGCACGATGAATACGGTTACGTATGATTGGAGTACCTCGTAAGAGGTGGATGAGTACCTCGTAAGAGGTGGATGCGTACCTCGCGAGAGGTGGATGAGTACCTCGTTGAGAGGTGGATGAGTACCTCGTTGAGAGGTGCATTTATGGAGATACCAACCGGAGTAATCGTGCATCTCCCATATCACCGCGTGGACGTTAGCGGAAATCTCTGCCATGGATGTTTCGCATGGTGAGCCTCGGTCACGTGGAGATTAGCTACCTCCGGGTGAAGAGCACTGGTTATCTCCATGGGGATGTATTTGCCGGTAACGGTCCGAGAGGGTAAATGAAAATGTGTGTATGATGGACCGATTGGATTTGATGTAGGGGCTGCCCTAATTGATTTGGATATCTGTTAATTGGATTCGTTTGGATTGACTCATGGGCTCCCCAATGGAATTGGAATTGTGGTTTGGATCTTGTGGTGATTCGTTTACTATATGTTTGTACCCTGAATCAGCCTGTTACATAACTTGTATTTACTTTCATGTGTTGATGCTATGTTGTTAATTCTTATATCGTTACTCTGAGAAGCATTCATGTTTAATTGCTGCTGTACTAGTATGGGTAGGACATTTAATCAAGCACGAATAAGTCTTGCGAGTACGTTTGTACTCACCTAGGTTATTCCTAGAGCTTGCAGGTGAGCCGGTGGTCGGAGATTATTTTGATGATGCCTGAATTGCGTTTCCTCGGTTGCATTCGACTCATGGGATAGATTGTAGCTTTTGGGTCAGCGGTCACTGTACCGCTGTGGGACTCATTACCTTGCTTCCGCTGTCGTTTAAATTCTCCGTACTCGGATATGTTTTCGGTTATGGCCGAATGATGTATGTGTTGTCCATCGTGGACAGTTGCTAGTATATCATATTTGTAGAGCTTTGTTGTGATATCCGAGTTGTTATCCGAGTTGCCCATGTACAATGCGTGTATGTGATGAAGTATGTGGGCAACGGTGCAGCGGTATTATTGCGTGTCAGGATTGCGTTTCGTGATGGCAGAGGTGAGCGAACCACTAGCCCTGTGTAGCTTTGGTTGAGTCAATCCAGGGGATTCATCCCGTACTCGCTAAGTCTCCTACGACCGTCACGCCTCGCGCTGACAGCAGAGCAGAGCTGGAACTCCCAGAGTTCACACTTCGTGGCTAGGTTAGGTTGAGGGGATGCATATCCCGGGCTCTAGTCCTCCTATGACTATCATGGAGCGCAGTCTTATCACGCGGTATTACCCCTTCACTGGTATCTGGAATCTACAGGTGGTTCTGGGAGATTGGTCGCCTCCGGCCGGCTCGCACGTGGCGGGTGTCAGATTGTTCCGCCTCGGTGCGTACGGCGCAGGTACCGTGCCACCGGGGCCGACGAGTCCTTCGGTCCTTGGCGACCTCGCGTTCCCCTAATCACCTGTGGATCCCGGGTCCGTGACAGCTTGGTATCAGAGCCGAGCTGACCGTAGGAAGCCAATTGCAGGTGGTCGTTAGTTAAGACTCGGCAACATCGAGAAAACTATTTGCAAAATTAAAACTATTTTTAAACTAGTAAGTAGACTGCTTTTTACTCCTTATCCTCCCCGCTCATAGTTCTGAGACCCCTTCCCTATCGCTTTGGTTTTGTGTTTGTGGCTGATTTTAACCTTGTTGTTTGCTCTGCTAGTTGGATTCCCCTCAGTTGATGCGGGCCACCCATATTTTGGATGTCGATGGAATTCCGGAGGTACTCCCATATATGCTCTGAGAATTTGGATTCACCCATCTCCCGGAACACTTGATACCTAGAGCCGACCTCATGGTTTGTATTTTGGAATGTAAGCCGAACCACATGTCAGGTTTTAGGGTATCTTTGGAGAGTTGTAATTGGGTATCCATGGCTGCAATTTTGGAACATTACTGTTTATTTCACCAAAGGGTGATCTAAACTGCAGCCCTTGTATGAACCCGTTGATCGTATTAATCCATTCGTGTCTTAGCGTCAACCTTCCTTGCAATCGTTTTGCGTCTCATTTTCTCGTAAAAGTGCGTACGAAACGATGTGCCATATCCTTGGTTACCTTGTTATACCCTTGTGGAATATCCTTGATTTCCCAAGTTTCCAACTCCCTTATCTCATCCGGCGTCTTCTGATTTCAGCAGCATGGCATCTGGAACCCGTGGAGCCGCTCGCGGGCGTCGTGAACGTGAAGAAGAAGAAGTGCCACCCCCTCCCCAGCAGCCAACATCGCCGAAATCTTGGTCACTCAGACCCGGATCTTAGAGCAGATAGTGCGTAACCAAGCCGCAGGAGGTGGTCAAGGCAGAGGCAGTCTGTCTGACTTTCAGAGCACAAAACCAACTATTTTGATCGGGCCGATGACCCTCTTGAAGCGGACAATTGGATCCGCCACGATTGAAAGGAAGCTTCAACTAGCTCAATGTACGGAGGATGACAAAGTCAACTTCGCTTCCCACTACCTCGAAGGCGCTGCCGCAGATTGGTGGAGAATTTCCTAGCTATGCAAGCCCCCGGTCATGTCATCACATGGGCCGAGTTTCGAACCGGCTTCCGTGAGTTCCACATCCCTTCTGGTATTATGGCATTGAAGAAAGAGGAGTTCCGTGATCTCCGCCAAGGTAACAAGTCAGTCTTAGAGTTCCTCCGCGAGTTCAACCATCTGGTGCGGTATGCATCGCGTGAAGTCTCCTCCGACGAAGACAAAGTAGAGAAGTTTATGGGCAAGCTGAACCATGAAATGCAGGCCAAGCTGGTTATCGCCGATGTGAATAAAGAGATTATTGGAAAGACTATCTCCACTCTACATGTGAAAGATACGAAATGTCAAGAAACTTGCATGGTGCGAAGTATATAACATTCCTTGACTTGGTGAATTCTCTATTCTAGAAGAAGATATAAGGAAATTGATCATGCAATCAAAATCATCATCTAACTCCCCGAAGAGTTATACTTAGATATAAAAATGCTCAATTATGTCAAGGAGAATGTTGAGCGCAAGAAGTCATGATTTTGAGAGGAAACTCAGAACTAGCCCTATTGACATCAGCAATAGACTTGCAGTAAATATGGTACGAGGGGACACTAATCTAGTTACCGTGGGACATCTGAACACCTCATAAACCTCTAGCAAATTTATGAAAAATACCCAATAGAGAAGGAAGCTCCTTGACATCATAGAAAGTGTCCTGATGAAGGATGAAGCATCCACTTAATAGCCAGTGTGCATTCACGATTTGAATTTTGAATAATGGTTGTAAGCCCTATGAGAGCAATAAAATTCTTATAATGATAAATATCTTGCAGACTTATTAATTTTATCCAGTGTTTATTATAATAATAAGTATTGTTATATCTAAAACCGCATCTTTCCTATCTTCCACCTTGCTAAATAAGAAAACATGATAGGTAATGATAGAACATGTTGCTTGCAAACAACTCTTGTCTAAAGTAGAATCATTGCCTGCATGCTCTTGATATCCACTAAAGCCTAGAATTCAGCACGTTTAATTGAAAAAGATCATCTAGGATATTACCTTTGATATTCCACCCAATATACAAGTATTTCTCCAAATGTAGATTTACTAAGTACTAGCGCCATGTATGCCAAAAAAGTATTGTATGCTAGCAACATATGATAGTAATACTTGCCATTGAAATTGAATCAAACCAAATGTTGCAAATGGCATGTAAGGAGAAGGAATATGGAAAGAAAGGTAAGAAATGGGAAAACACAAATCTATTATAGATAAGATCCCTCGACAACTTGTGTAGTGATTTTCCCTCTCTCTCATCACATAATCATACATAATTTAAATAACATGCAACTCTCAAAGTGAATGAAGAGAGTGTATCCATGAGTCGTATGTGACACTGTATTTTCACGTCCTAAAAAGATTTTGGATTACAGGGAATTACAAGAGTTAAAATTGTAGCTTATCTATAGACCAACCAAATGCACATCCGCTCGCTCTCTAGATTTTAAAGCCATAAGAGGCTAAGCAGACACCCGAAATGAGGAGATACGTCCTTAGTGTGTTAGCTATATTGCTATCTTCGGCATAAAGGTTGATGTAGTAGCTCCGCTATCCAGAATAGTGTGTGTAACCCTTGGCATAATCCTTACAGAATTTGGATACACAAATCATAACATTTCATATCTAACCTCAACTTGTTAGTATTCATAAATTTCCACAATTTTATTCACATAGTCCTCACAGACTATGGAATCAATAAGTTTCATAATAGTTTACGTTGTAAAGCAACTACAAATTTATATTGCTCCATATCAGGCCAAACAACTTTATACGCAAATATCCCTTTCACGTGGGTATATAGTTGACAACATCAGGAGGATAATGTGCACCTCTGGTGAAATTATGTTGTTTAGAATAATAGTGCGTAATATGAATACGAATGAAAGGCAAGCAGCTATATGAGGAAACTGTGTTGGTTCATGCAACTAAATACAGACGCTCGAGTAGCATTAACCGAGCACAGACTACCAAGCATGAAGCATAGCAAGAGTATGCAAAATATGCGCTATATGTACCGAAATCATTGCCATATACCCAGAGATGTCCTGGTGGCAAAAATTCTGACACTCAAACTACCTAGTACCTAGAGATGTCTAGGGAAAAGCAATGTGAGAAGAAAAAACATTACCTATCTGCAATTGAAAAATCCAATCACAAATTGGAATGCTTCGAAACATAGCCTAAACTAAAGAAACGGTACACCAACAACTCTTTTGGTTAAGACACTGGAAAATCTACTCGTCTCCGAGTGGGAAATAAGAGAAGAGTGGAGAATATTAGCATCACCATAAGGGAAAGGCATAAGTCTACTTACATCAATGAAATGACCTAAGATGTCGCCTAGAGGGGAAGTGAAGAGTAAATTTAATTTTTTATGATTTATGCCGATTCTAATGTGGAATTTAACTAAGCGGTTTTTCACAAGTTAAAAACTAAACAATTAGGCTCACTAAGTGCACCAACACCCTAAGTCTACAACAACAAAAGCAAAACTAAGGTGACAAGCAAGAAAAACAATTTCTACACAAGATAATTGCACAATAAAGATTGCAAGAAAGTAAGGAGACAAGGGACACAAGCGATGTTTGTGCTCGAAGTTTGGATGCTCACTGATGTCCTACATCTCCATTCAAGAATCTTGTTCTGATGAACAAGCCAGCTCCGAATCAAGTGCTTTCCTCAAGATCCTTGCCTCAAGCAAGAAATGCTTACTTTGGTTAGTTTGTTGCTCCACTCCGGAGATGGTGAGCTCCATAACCACTCACAATTCCTTGGCCCTTTTTAGAACCTTCGTTGAAGAGATTACCGAGCTTGCAACCGCCAAACCATCTAGGAGGCGGTGGCCTCCAAGAGTAACAAGCTCCCAGACATTCACTCGAAAACGTCTGACATGAAGAGCTCAAACCGATGCTAGCCGATGCAATCGTCAAGTGCAACACAATGCACAACTCCCTTTCACACCTCACCAAGAGCAGCACATGCTCTAGATGATATTAAGTGGAGAACACTAGGAAGGACTCCAAGAGAGATACCAAGGGCAGCAACGTTGCTCCATCCACAGCCAAGGGGCTACTTGTAACCCACCCTCAAAAACTAGCCATTGTGCCAATTTTTGCACTGCCTGGAGGCTTTGGATGATCTCATCCCGGAGGGTCCAAGATTCAAAGAACTAGCCATTACTCTACTTTTTGCAGTGCCCAGAGGCTCCAGATGGGGATCACTCGAAGGCTCCAGGATTCAAAGATAGTGAGCTTTATGTTGCCTAAAGGGTTTGGATAGAAGAAAAATTTGCTTGGATGCTCTAGATAGCTCCCACTCAGAGGCTCCGGAAGCTCAACACTTAGCGAAAGTAGAACCACCTAGATCCCTCGGAGGCTTCGTACAAAACTCACATGGAGGCTCCATACCAAGAAAATGCTCTCTAGACTGAGGCATTTTGAGCTCTTGGAGGGTCCGGATGTGTAGTGTACCTGGTTTTAGTGTCCGGATAACCCCGGTGTTTCTTGTACAAGTCTCATGATCAGTAGCTCGTACACACAAGTTAGCTTGAATATCACTGTCATACACATACATGTCATATATTCGTACATAAATAGACCTTGATGGTTGAGGTTATATACCTGTAGCCCATTGGCTATAGATTCGGCAGCAGAAAACAAAATGACGGTATGGACCCACTAGTATGACCTACTGACAGGCAACCGACTAGGGTTACACCCTAGCTTTCGCGATCACTGATGCCGTCCTCCTTTGGAAGTAGAAATCTTCCTCGTCTGGCCACATTAGCAAGCTAGGTGAGTACATTGAATGTACTCGCAAGCATTCCATAGGAATAGTATAACGGCTATGCTCATGCTTGGCTTTGTCAAGGAGGTGACTCTATCATAAGTTGCATGTTGTGCGAGAATGTAAGTTCTTATTTGAAATACCAGTAATAGGATTGCAAGCATTTGAAAAAGAATAGTATAGTAAGTATGAAGCACCAATAGTTCCTTTAGCGCTGGTCTCTTAGCAGAGGGTGTCACGAGGCATCATGTTACAAAAGAGGGGAAGATGAGCAGGGAGAGGAGCACTAGGAGGGGAATGCTCTTTCGGCGAGAGGGGTGTTTGGGTGAGAAGGGAATGGCATGGAATGTGGTGCGAAGGCAAAGTCGAGGCTTGTATAGCTGCTTGGCAACTCGGTGGTCAACATGGGGTCCAAGGAAAGTTGCCTCGGAATAGGACAGATGCCTACGTCTTGTTTAGTCAGTGACTTAGGAATGAGAAAAGCCAGAGTTGTCGGGGATGGAAAGCATATGACTGACAATAGGAGGGAATCTCAGAGGTACGAGAAAAGGGTTAGCTGGGAGGATGGGTAAGCATCCCATAGGTCTTGAAGACAAGATAAGATACTGTCGATGATCGGTAAACCGCCAATCTTATGTAATACGTGGAGAAAAGAGAGTAGGGGATTGTATCCAGAAGCTGATCACGAATCAGGCCACTGGCGAAGAGATTTATACAGGTTCAGGCCTCCCTCAGGATAACAACCCTACATCCTGTTGGCATATGTTGATCACGAGACAAGGTATAAGGGGGTGTGTCTAGTCCTAGATGGGACCTACAACCAGTCAGAGATGGTTGTTGAGGATGATCTTCCCTTCTACTTGCTAGAAAGTCGTTAAGCTAATCTTCTAGCTTCTATCTGGTTCAAGATTGTCTTCAATTCGGCTTGAGATCCTCAAATAGATCCTCATCTCTAAAGGCCCTCGGGATCTTTTTATAGAGGGCATCTCATATTGTGGGAGATACGGACTCGTCTCCGAGTAGGACTCCACCATCCTTAAACATCGGGATTGACTATCTAGCTTAAGAAGTCTTGGATACCTATGGGTAGTTTCCTTATCGACCTAAAGTCCTTCTCCGAGGTACACATCTTCTTGGGTAGTTAGGGTACTATTAGGTCTCTTGTGTATTCGTATACAGATACTATCATCGTATATAGTAGTTATGTACTACTCATCGTCAAGCCCCCATCAGTATGTGAAATAAGGCCAAGACAAATCAAAGGAATCAACCTAGTTAGAGATAATGTTCTGACCGAGTGCTCCCCTGAGTAGTTGCGAGAACCCTCGAGTAGGATAAGCTGTCTACTCGGGCTCCCAGTCCTTCAGATCACCTAGTCGAGAATCAGGTACTCTTCGAGTAGCTTTGAGATGCTTCCGAGTAGCCTCGCATCCGAGTAGGGATTCTGAGAATGGTAACAGATGATTGATTCATGCCCATGACTTTCGCTCATGCTTATCTCAACCGTTGGGTGTTCCAAAATTTGGACTGTCATGGAGGAGATTTCGAGTGGTGGTGAGAATATTTCCCTCTTTTTCTGCTCCTGCCCATGCTGATATGAGCAACCGCAACATAATTTTCAGGGACGTGCGCCTGCCATTCCTAGTTTCTCGTGCAAACGGCTATACATGTGGATGAAGTTATTGCGCGCACTAAATGCGATGGGACGTAAACCGGAGATCGTGGCCTCGGTCACCACTAGATCCCTTACGCGGATAGTTGAGATTTCACTATTTTTTACCTTTATATGACATTTAGGGGACCCAGGAAGTTTTCATTGCATTCCAGACTTTTGCTTTCTCAAACACTTCGTCTTCTTCCTCTTGCCTGTGCTTCCACTCTTCGTCTTCTTGCTCTCGCATCCAGAGATAGGGAAGAAGAAAATTTCCACCAAAGCTTCAGCAAGCTCGAGGAAGCTTGTTGACAACCCTGAGAAGAAGGTTGAGGACTCCGGCTCGCCCCTGTGGTGGCGATCCCGGAGTTCGACAAGTTGGAGGTTGACAATAGTTATCTCGATAAGCTTGAGAGATGTGAGTTCATCTCTCCCCAGGCTCTGATTCTGTGTTTGCCGGCAAGACAAACCTGAGTCCAGACACTACCTAGACCATGGTTTTCGCTGACTTCTTCTAGTACGGATCCTAGTTCCTGCCGTTGAGCTTCTTTCTCCTCGTCCTCAACTTCTATGGGATTGAGCTGATCCATCTCAATCCCAACTTTGTCCTGATGCTGACTGTCTTCGTACACCTGTGCAAGGCATACCTCCACATGCGCCCATGCCTAGAGCTATGGCATTACTTCTACAACCTGAGAAGGTTGAAGGGTGTTGTCAGCGGCGCCGGATTTCACCTACGGGAGGGGGAAAAAGGAGGACTACATCCCCTTCTCAAACAAGACCACATGATCGGGCTACCGGTTGAGATGGTTCTACTACCAATCTCCTCCTACCTCTAGCATCGAGTACCATGGCCTGGCTCCTTACTAGAATGATGCCTGGTCAGAGATGCTGCACTAGACTAGTCGGCTCAAGGCTCTTGTAGCCGAGATCATGGATCTTGGTAAGAGAGGCTTGTCGGCATGGGATGTTGCTGAGGACTTCCTCAGGTGGTGGCTGAGTCCTCTGAAGTCAAGGATCTTAGCGGCTTGGGAGTACTCGGATTGGGAGGACAGGTCAAGGGACTTCGAGACGGTAAGTATTGTGCTTGTCATAGCGCATCAAGTAGGAAATTTGTGTTTTCTCATCTACTTGGATCTTTTTTTGCGTAGATGTTACGGTCGATGAGCTTCAGCTATGGCTGAAGTACATCTTCGATTTGGCACCCCTAGAGGGGCAGACCAAGGCGCTGTGGCTGATTACAAAGCTAAGGCCCGAAGAGAGAAAAAAGATCTTCTCGGTAGCGCTCAAGCCTTGCTCCATGTCATTTGTTCTTTCGAGTAGTTCTAGATTAACTTTAGCCATACTGGGGCATGCTTCTTTGTAGTGCATTGGCTGGAGCACGCCCGACCCAGTGGCCGAGAGGGTTAGAGTGGTGCCCGAGGACGATGACGAGATCGAGGTCTTGGGTACGCAGGCTCTAGTGCCTGAGTGGGACAGTGGGGATGCCCTGCCCACTATTGGAATGCCCAAGAAGGACCAGTCGGAAGAGGTTCTTCCAACTGCATCACCAGCCCCAATTCCTCCTCCTCCTCCTCGATTCTACCCCAAGGTGCTTTATCTGACTTATCCTAGAATGTCCTTTTGTCTCGAGATGACGAAGTTCCCTGATGTGTTGTCGTGCAGCAAGTAGAGGAGGTCCAACCAGAGGAGTCGACTCCTTCGACAGTGGAAGGTGCTATCGTGGAGGAGTTGAGAGCCGAGAAGGCGGTTCCTTAGGAGACTCCAGCCAAGAAAAGGCTGAGTGGCTCAACACGCACAGTTCTCCTTCAGCTAAAGCAACCAAGGCAAGTATCCTTCTCGGTATACCTCTTCCTGAGTCGTGGATAGTCACTTCTGATCCTACCGTTCTCGCCGAGTGGTCAACCCTCCTTTTAAAGACACTGATCCAGTGAAGCGGATCATCCCTCTAGTGACAGATGCTGCCACAGTTGCCACTGTTCTGGCTGCAGTGGTCGAGAAGCCCCCAGCCTCCATGTCGGACCAGCCTTTGATTCCAGAGGTTGGGACTCCAGCCCCTGTGGTGGCGCCTCCCTCGATCTTGGCAATCAAGGGACCTTCTTTATCCTTGCTACCGGCAGAGCTAGTGTCCCTTGTTGAGGGAGGGCTCGACCTAGCCAAGTACATCAGCCCCCTGCTAGAGGTAACAAGTGCTTAGATTTTCTGGTTAGTCAATCTACTCGTGTCTAGACTAACCTGATCCTTTGTAGCTCGCTTTGTCTCGAGCGACTCCCCTCCAGTCAGAAGTTCAGGAGCGAAAGAAGTGCCTGGCCGAGTCCGACGGGTGTTGGAAGTGGAGAAATCTAGGGCATCACAGTTGGAGCGCGAGAAGGGCCAGCTGGAGTGGGACAAGGCCCAACTTGGCAGTGAGTAGTCAGAGGCTCGGTCTTCGTTGTCTCGAGTCGAGTCCAAGGTGTCGAATCTGAAAGAAGACCTTTAGTACACCCTGGACTACTCGAGACAGCCTTGATCGAGGTCAGGGTCGTAGTCCCTCCGGCAGAGAGCCACGGCATGTGACTAGCTGAGCTAATGGCATCCCGACTGAAGTCGACAGTGGATGCCCACATCAGCACCCAACTCTGGCAGGGATTTAGGGACTCACTATCGATGGCTGTGAGGGACCCGGTATTTTAAACCGATTCAAGGAATTCACAACAAGTGAAGACGGTGACCATAGCCGCTACCTGCGACGGACTATGGCCCAACCCCGCCCCGTGCGACGTGCATACGACACGATGTGTATGACTCACCACGGCCTGATTGAGGGATCACGATTCCAAAAACATACGCCACAATGTGTATGACTCACTTTGGCAATGGACCGTTCATTCATTTTGCACTTCACTTGAATCGAAATAAAATATCGAGTTCCTCCATATGCACCCAACCACACTCCCCATTTCAACATACACTCATGACAGACGGGAGGTGGGGGCATATGTTGGACAGCAAGCATATCATCACACGAACTACTACAGTATGATAATACACCTAGCTGTCCACATGGGACTATATGATTACATCATTCGGCAATAACCGGAAACATAGTTAACTTTGAAGTACTCATGCAACAGCGGAATAAAAAGACCCAAAATCTGCAGCGGTGCTTGCATCAACCGCTGCCCAAAAGTCACCAAGATCCCATGAGTCAATAGCCAACCAAGAAAACCAAGCCGCTAGGCATCATCGAACGACCACTGGCTCACCTGCAAAGCCCTAGGAATATCCTAGGTGAGTACAAAAGTACTCGCAAGACTTATTCGTGCTTGATTGAATGCCCTACGCATATGAGTATAGCAACAAATAAACATGGTGCATTTCAACTTAACAAGGTACGAGTAGGAAACATGGCTTGAATAGCAATATGGAAGGGAATCATAATCTTCAACTTGAGGTTCAGATCCCATACAAATCAAAAAGCTACCCTGGCCACACCCATTCTGATACTTCGAATTCCTTTGGGGCAGCCCACACCCCATTTCAATTAGATGTCCATGACAACAACAATTTCAACCAATTCTCTTGGACCGTTACCGGCAATCGATCACCCTGAGGGTAAAGAGTGCCTTAACCCTTGGAGGTTGCAAGGCTCCAAGGGTCTTAGACTTACCTCAACTACCCCCCAGCCTCGATGTCGCTAACGCCCACGCGGGTGATAAGAAAAGTACACAATGAAGTCACCTCAAGTTGGTATGGCGACAAAACTCTACTTACACCTGTGTTGCCGTCAAACTACGATAAATACCGACCTTATTCATCAAGTTACGCATTATGGAAAGTCATCGTCCGAAACGCGAGGAACTGATTTAAACTCAATTTGGCTCAGATTTACATTCCAAATTTTGAATTTGTGTTTCAGTCATATTGTAGATAATTTCATAAGGTTTCCAGAAATATAAAATTTGCTGAAATCGGAGCTACGGTTTGAAAGTTATCGAGTTTTCAAATCTTACCCAAAATAGAAATTAAACCCTAACCCTAATCTTCCATTTCGGGATTAATTCTTTTTCTGAAACGAAAAACCTAAATACTAAACCTACCTGAAAACCTACCCTACACCTACACCCGGTCCGGCTGACACCTGGGGTCCATCTCGGTGCTGACGGGGCTCGGGCAACCAATCCCGAGCCGCCACGCGGCCCTCTCTCTCCTTCACTCCCCCTCTCATTTCCCACGCGTTCTCCCTCGGGACCGGCGGCTTCGGGACGGCGGCGACCTCGCCGGAGATGACCGGAAGGGGCTCGGGAGGCGGGCCAGACATGGGGAAGGGTGCCGGAGCACCGGAAGCTCACCGGGAGGCCGATGCGCGGCGCGGGGATGACGGAGGGCGTCGGGGTGAAGCTCGCGGCGACGAAAGGCGGCGGCGGTCTTCGGTCGCCGTCGGGGAGGTGGCTCCGGCGCAAATCTGCAAGGGGGGGAAGGCGGAGGGGATTAGGGAAGAGGAGGCGGAGCTTGGGGAGAAGAAAATGGAACCGGAGGAGGGACCGAGGCGCACGCGCGGCTCGCCGGAGTTGGTGCCCGGGGCCGGAGAAGAAAGTGGCGAGGAAAGCAACTCGGGCACGGGGGAGCTAGGGTTTTGGGGAGAGAAGAACGAGAGGAGGAGGAGGCGGTCGGAATGGTCCTTAAAAGGGCGACGCTGTCGGAACAGAGCGGATCCGCCGCCCACCGTGGCCTACCGGCGACGGGGACGTGGCGGCGGTGACCTGACGATCGGGCCCCGCGTTCCCGGGTAAGAGAGAGAAGGCGGGGAGCCTGGCAGGCGGGGTCCAGAGGCAGAGAGAGAAGGGGCACGGGAGAGGCTGACGAGGCGGGCCCGCATGCAGGGGGGTTTTGGCGGGCTGGCCTGATGGGCTGGCCGAGCGGGCTGCCCGAGCGGGTTTCGGCCCGCTTCCCCTTTTTCTATTTCTTTCCCTTTTTCTTTTTCTAGCAACAGCACAGCTAAATTGATGAATTGAGCACTCAAACGAGCTTCAAACTATTTGAAATTTTTACTGGACTTTCAAAATGTCAATTATGAGCTACTGTAAAATTTTGAGATCATTTGGACACTGTTTGACCTGAATTTGAATTTAAATTCAAGTTTGATCTAAAAAGAGGTTTGAAATGCAACTGGGCCTTAAACTCCTCCAAAAGTTTGAAATTTGGCATGGAGCTAAAATTCCTATGTTCATGGGCCATTCCCAAAGTTTGGCAAAATTTGATGAACATTAGCTTGTCAATTTACTCAACCCTAATTTTACCTCTTTAGGGTTTGAAATCGGAGTTGCAATTGAGCTATCATTTCATGTGACTTTTGGATCAAACCTGGGGAGATATTGTTGGTGAATGGTTCCAACCAAGGACTCTAGACCTGAGTTGCCTAATATTATGAAAACCCTGGTTTGATAACTCAAATAAGTTGATTGGTGTTTGCGAAATTAACCACCGAGGATGAGATATGTACGTATTCTATAAAATACAATCATATCATATTTAAGTTAAATAAGGTGTGGGTGGGGATGATGGCATGTATGCATGAATGCAAGGCAAAGACCTAATTATCGAATTCGGGTATTACAATGGCTTTGGCCCTGTTAAAGGCCTACCATTCGGAGATGGACGACGGAGCAGAGGCAAAGGAGAGTGAGAAGCTAGTCGCGGCTATGTACGATGCCGCTGACGTCTTCGCCGAAAGGCTTGATGTGTGAACCTCCTGCATAAATAAAGACTTGAGGATTTTTGGTCAATATCTTTGTTATGCATGTGTGTATATTTTGTTAACTTAGAGTTAGAACTTATCGGGAGCCTGGCACTAAGGGCTTATCGTGAACGTTGAACACTTAGTATTTTCTAGCCTTTCTCCTTTGACCCAAGTTAGAAGACTTTGCTATTAGTCGGGGAGTTTGGTTAGTCAGGCCTTAGGTCTAGGTCGAGTGGAGGGTGTTAGGACCCTCAGTCACTCGTAGATGCGACAAGTGATCTCCCTCTATCCTATTCAAGACCATAGTTCACACTTATTTCTCTTCGCAGGGAAAAAGACGTAGGCATGCATGCTCTTCGTGGTCCACAAACTATCTTAGTGTCATGTTGCTCGGCTATCCATTGTGATAGCTAGTTGGAAGACCTTATTGATTTACTAAGCATTGAGCGGTGTTGTCGAGCATGTCGTATTGTGCACCCTCCGACTCTCCTCGGCCTAAGTCAGAAAACTTTGTTGCTAGTCGGGAGTTTTGTTGATCAGGCCTGAGGTCGAGCTCAAGTGGAGGGTTCTAGGACCCTCTGTCACTCATCGACACGGTAAGGGATCTTCCTCCATCCCGTGAGGCTAGAGCTCAGAATTCCTTCCCTTCGCGAGTATTAAGCTTTCAGGTGCTCCATAAAACACGTTAGCATGAAACTTTTCAACCCCGTTGTACCTGTCCAGCCCCCAACTATCTATCAGAAAAGGAATGTTTTTGATAGGCATTAAGAATAAGAATTTCGTATAACTGAGTGTTTGTGTATAGCTTGAAAAAAAAACTAAGCTATCATCTGGATCTTCCCTTTGACCACAGCCTCTCCGAAGTACCTTGTCACCTTGTTGACTCCGCGTTAGCTTGTCCAAGTGCTTGTGCTAGGTAGAGGTACCTTGTCGTACGTGTGTTGGTATTTTGGAGGAAGGGAGGTATTGTTCTGGAGAGAGTTGACAGTTCTTGGGAGTGATTTGGATGTCATCTACATGCACATTACCTCGGGTATTTACACATAGAACTTTCAGAGCTGATCGATGTTCCAAGAATTTTCAGGATTCAATCATCCTCCTTGGCTAGTTGGAATGACCCAGGGCGAGTAACCTCGGCGATCATGTAGGGACCTTCCCACTTGGGGTAAAGTTTTTTGCTGTTGCCCTGGTTCTGAAAGAGTCATAGAACCAGGTCTTCGACTTGGAGAGAGCGTTCCCTGACATTCTGCTTGTGGTAGCGCCGGAGGGACTGGTGGTACTTGGCTGCTCGTAGCAGCGCTTGAGTCCTCTTTTCCTCAATGGTGTTGAGGTCATCTTCTCGTCGGTGAGATTCATCCTTATCAGCGAATAACTCGACCCGAGGGGAACATATCTTTAGTTCATAGGGGAGCATGGCTTCTGCCTTGTAGATTAGAAAGAATGGTGTTTCACCTGTTTCCCAGCTAGCGGTGGTTCGGAGTGCCCAGAGGATGGATGACAACTCAAAGACCCATGCCTTGGCGTGGGCGGAGATGCAGTTGAAGACACGGGCTTTCATGGCCTGGAGTATGAGTTCGTTGGCTCACTCGACCTGTCCATTGCTCTAATGGGCTACAGAGGCAATATAGATCTTGGTGTGGAGTTCGGCATAGTACTCGGTGAATGCCTTGCTTGAAATTTGAGTGCCGTTGTCGGTGATGATCCTATTCGGGACACCGAACTGGGAAATGATGTTCTTCATGATGAATCATTTGGTGGCTTCCAAGGTGATCTTTCTGAAAGGCCCAACTTCGATCCACTTGGTGAAGGTATCTATAGCAACGAATAGGAACTTGAAGCTCTTGGGTGAGACTAGGAAGGGGCCTAGAATATCCAGCCCCCATGTCGCAAAAGGCCACGAGAGGTGGGTATCATCTGTAAAGCTTGAGCGGGTTGGTGAATGCACCTGCTGCGGAATTGACACTAACAACAGTGTCTAACCATCTCTCTCGCGTCATGGAGACCTGTAGGCTAGTAGAAACCTTGTCTGAAGGCCTTTCTGACTAGGGTTCCAAAGGAAGCATGAGCTCTAAACACCCCTCCATTGATCTCTTTGAATAGTTTGATATCCTGCTTCCAAGTGATGCACCGCATGAGCACTCTGTGGGCGCCTTTGTGATAGAGGACACCGTTGTCTAGGGAATATATCCTGGCCCTATGGGAAATTTTCTCTCCTAGTGCCTCGTTCTCGGGCGTAAATCGATTCTGAAGGTACTAGTGGATGGGATCCATCCATGATTCTTCTCGATTGAGTAGAGCTACAAGTTCCCCCTCTATGGGTTCTTCTACTGCTCCTCGTGGAATGTCAATACATGGTGACGTCCTGAGCTGGCTATCCATCGCTCCCTTAGCCATGTCATCTACATATGTCGTGGCACTCACCATTAGTTATCCTTGCGAGCGATGTATCTGACCTTGAGTCCGATGAATTTTTTTCTAGCTTCCTCACCTCTAAAAGATAAGCTGCCATGGTCTTATCCGAGGTTTGATAGTCCTTAGTCACTTGCTTCACCACCATCTGTGAGTCCCCACTCACGAGCAGGCGGCAGATACCAAGGGCAGAGGCTAGTCAGAGTCAAGCGAGCAAACCTTCATACTCAGCCACATTATTTGTGGTAGGGAAGTCAATCTGCAATACGTATTGCAGGCATTCTCCTGTTGGGGATGTGAGAATGATTCCCGCCCACGAGCCTTGAAGCGTGAGCAAGCCATCAAAGTGTAGTTTCCAAACGTTCGAGTTGTCGGGTGACACTTGTTGAGACTGCTCGGGCTTGGTCCACTCGGTGACAAAGTCGGCGAGAGCCTATGACTTGATTGCTGTATTTGGTGATTGTGAGAACGATTCCCGCCCATGAGCCTTGAAGCATGAGCAAGCCATCAAAGTGTAGTTTCCAAACGTTCGAGTTGTCGGGTGACACTTGTTGAGACTGCTCGGGCTCGGTCCACTCGGTGACAAAGTCGGCGAGAGCCTGTGACTTGATTGTTGTATTTGGCGATTCGGCCGATAGCATCTCTGTTGTGAAGGATGTTGTTGAGCGGAAAGGTGGATGGTATGATGATCTTATGAGCCTGGAAGTAATGTCATAACTTGCGAGAGACTGTGAGTACCGTGTAGAGTAACTTCTGGACTTACGGGTGGCGCTCCTTTGGTCCATGGAGGACCTCTCTTATGTAGTATACTAGTCAGTTAGTCTTTTCTCGCTTGTCAGGCTCTTGACATTCCACCACTAATACTCCGCTTACGGCTCGTGGTCCAGCAGCTATGTACAGCAATACCTCTTCCTTTGGGTTAAGAGTGACTAACACAGGGGGGTAGAAAGATAGCCTTTGAGTTCTTGGAATGCCTTTTCTGATTCTTCGAACCATGAGAAGTTGTCGTGTTGTCGTAGTAATTTGAAGAAAGGTAGCCTCTGGTCTCTAAGACAGGATATGAAGCGACTGAGTGCAGCCATGCATCCGGTTAGCCTTTGGACTTCTCATATTGACCTGCGAGACTGCATCTCCATGATTGCTCTGATCCTCTTGAAATTGGCTTCAATTCCTCGGTGTGAAACTAGGAAGCCGAGTAGCTTCCCTGCATCAACTCCGAATGCGCACTTCTCTGGGTTGAGCATGATTTGGTTTCTTCACAGACTCATGGAGGTCTCAAGTAGGTCAGTGAGAAGTCTTCTTTCTTCTTGGACTTAATGACAAGGTTATCGATGTATGCTTCGGTGTTGCAGCTAATTTGATTATGTAAGGTGAGTTGCATTCCACACTTATAGGAAGCTCCAGCATTTATTAATCCGAAAGGCATCTTTGTATAACAAAATACCCCGAACGGAGTAACAAAGGAGGTTTTCTCCTTGTCTTTGGGACACATGCTGATTTACTGGTAACTAGAGTATGCATCGAGAAGGCATAGATAGTCACACTCGAAGGTGGAGTCGACTATCTGATCTATTCGAGGTAGAGGAAAAGCATGTTTTAGGCAGGCCTTGTTGAGGTTGGTGAAGTCCACGCACATGCGCCACTTTTTGTTTGCCTTCCGAACCATGACTGGATTGGCTAGCCACTCGGGATGATTGACTTCTCGGAGAAAGCCTACTTTCAAAAGCTTCTTGATTTCTACCTTGATGGCTTCTTTTCAGTCGAGAGAGAACCATCAAAGTTTTTGCTTTACAGGCTTGGCATCTGGGCAGATTGCCAGACTGTGCTCGATCACCTCCCTGGGGATTCCAGGCATGTCAAACGGTTGCCATGTGAATACGTCTACATTTGCATAGAGGAAGATGATGAGCGTGTGTCCCTATTTGAGGTCTAGGTTGGAGCCGATCTGAATGCACTTGGATGGCTCCGCTGGATCCAGGGGAACTATTTTCATGTCGCCATAAGTTCTTACGGCCACTTAGGTCACGAGTGTTTGTTGTCCTTGTCAGCATGTTGTTGCGAGGCTAGGTCTAGGTTGTGCTTATCACAATGTAAGCCTGTTTCTGGACAGCCGTGGACCATGATAAACACCCTTAGGATCTGGGATCTTCACACACTGATAAGCATAGTGCACGGCAACCATAGGTAGGCAGCCCTAAAATGGCATTGTACGCCATCTCGAAAACGACCACGTCAAATAGAACCTTCTCTATTCAGAAGTTATCGTTTTGCCCAATTGGAGTAGCCGAGGATCCAGGTACAATGCCATGGAAGGCCTATGTAACCGGTTTGACAAACCAGTGAGGGATCTGCATCAAGTTGAGTGCATTGGTATGAGGACATTCAAAGAACTTCCTCCATCCAGAAGTACTCGGAAAACCTCACAGTTGTTGATAGTGGGTTCGACCACGATTGGGAATCGTCCTGGTCAGATAAAGTTCTCGGAGCAGTCGACTTGATCAAAAGAGATCGTGACGTCCAACCATCTAATCGTCTGCCGAGTCGGGGTAAGGTGGCGAGAACTTCTCAAGCCACTATCTTGAACTGTGTTGTGGTCTACCCTTCGTTGCTCATTTAGGTAAGATGCCTGGTCGGATTCATCACTGGAACTGGACTCTTGGCTTTACTCGTGACCTGAGGTCCTTTATCTTTAAAATTTTCAGCTTTTGCCTGGACATATTTCTTGAAGACCTGGCATTGGCGAAGATCATGCTTGTTGGTCTGGTGGAAGTCACACCAAATCTTACCTGTCTGCTCCGTCTTGCCTTGAGGCTTGCCTTTGTTCCGTGGAGAACCATAACACTTGCTGGGAAGTTTGCCATCACTTCCCCTATTCTTTGGCTCTTGTCGCGATCATCCTTGGAGGTTTTCTTCTGCGCTTGTTGTTGAGGAGTTGTTATGATGCCCTGGCTGAAGCCGCTCGATGCACTGGTCCTGTCATTCATGAATTGGAGAGCTTCTTCCGCGCTTGTTGCCTTGTTGGCACGCTCCATTAGCTCCTTCATTGCTTTCAGGATAGACATGGCAACTTCCTCCGTATACCTCTAGTTCCTACAACCTCGATTAAAATCTTGAATAACTTCATGATGGTTACCTTAGGTACGGTGTTGCGGACGTTGCTGAACCTTCTGCCGTACTCGTGTCTCCTTTTTCTTGGAAGAGGCTGAAGAGGTCATCAGACTTCCCAAGACGTAGATACGTGCCCTTGAAGTTTCCTAGAGACAGCTACAAAGTTTTTCCCACGAGTGGATTGATCCAGGTTGTAGATTGGTTAGCCTGGTCCTAACTGGTCCTTCGAGGGCAGTCGGGAGATAGTTGGCCATGACCTTTTCATTCCTTCTTGTGGCCTCGATGGCTATAGTGTAGATCTGTACGAACTTGGTGAGATCAGTAGTACCGTCGTACTTCTTGATTGATCCTGGTTTGAACCAAGAAGGCCAGTGAACCCTTCTCAATTTCATGGAAAAGTCTTGGCAACCATGGATGGCTACTCGAGTTGTTCTATTATTCAGAGTTTGAGATCGTCTCAGTGCCAGACATGATATTGAGAAGTATGGTGACCAGGAGACCAATTTGGAGGAGTTTTTGAGTCTTTTCCTCACCCAAGATGGGTGAATTCCTACAGCCACGTGGCGGCTTGACATCGCTAGAAGATTGTCCCTAGCGATAACGTCTTTCGCGGTTGACCTCTTCATGAGAATTATCAAAGCGAGCATTTCTTCTCGTGGAACTGTTGGCGGCAACCGCGCGATGTGAGGACTCGGCTTGTTCTCTAGCTTAGGATAGCGTTCTCCATGTCGGCCAGCCGCTGCTTCCCCTCTGGGGTGGTGAGATCCAGTGAAGGAGGTTGTTTGAGTCGTTGTCGGACCACTGAGAGGTGTTGAGTGGCCCTTGACCTGAAGAGATCAGCATCTCATGGGATACGAGTGCCTCCTTGGTTACTGGGACCATCTATTTGATTGTCCCTAGGGTCCTGAGGAGAACTCCTTGAGTTTGGGGGCGGATTGTTCCTACCATTCTCATGAGAAGAGTGGTGCTGAGATCCATCCCCGATCGCAAGTACTTCGCGGGGGTACCGTCCATTGGTGGCAGTGTCTAGATCCATCATAGATCTGTCATTGGAGGGAGGCAGCCTCCGGTAAGCTTCGTCGACCATCTTGGTGGTCGGAACATGCGAGCGACAACCCTGACATAGAGCTCGTGTTGTCCGCATGATTGTCCTGATGGTCATGAGATCGAAAATCGAACCTATAAGCTCTGGCATACTTGTCCATCAATTGATTTACATCATTGTCAGACTCATTGTTAGGTGATAGATCGCCGAGATCTACTCGGTCATTCCGCAGCTCCTGATCAGTCAGAGGGGTGAATGTTAGTAAACTTTGTGCACATGTATCTTTTTGTTTTCTCACATGTTGTTTTCTCACTCGTGCACTCAAGCGATTCTAGGCTAGCGTCGAGGTGGAGAAGAGACGCAAGCTGTGTGCACTACGTACCGATCATGGCGGTGAGTTCACGTGATGCGCACGGGGGTGCCCGATCTTCCGTCAGGAAGGGATAATCACGATTGTGGAGAACTCGACGTTGACGATCCGGCTTCCAATCAGAACTGATCCGAACCCTGCGATTGCTACACCACGGCTCCGTTGGTTATCAACCACGCGCGCACGCGGTTGACCTCGCCAAGAAGGCTTATCCCTACATGCGAATCGAGAACACAAGCAAGAACACAGTAGAAGCAATCTCACAAACGAGATGATTGTTTGATTACTCGAAGTGGGGTTCTACAAACTGATGAAATCAGCGAGACTGCGATGGCAGAATAATTCTAAGCAAAACCCCACCCTAAACAATGACGGCTAAAGAGTATTTATACCTAGGGTTTCTGAGAGTATCACCCTAAACCTGGGCTTAAAACCCGAAACGAAAACAAGGCCCGAAGTGGCCCAAAACGGTGTCGCAGCACCTGACAACTTGTTCTGATAATTCCAACGTCTCTGTAATTATTCATGACGTGGCATTAGATCTATTGGAAAGGTGTCGTTGTTATCTTTCCAACTCATATAAGAACTCTTCAATCGGACTCCGTATGAGAAAGTTATGCCCCATTTATGTAGGTGTTGTCTGCTGAAAACCGAACCGAATTCGGAGTTGAAGTGGAGTCCGACTTGACTTGGGGTGACGCCTCATCCTCTTGTGGCTGGTCCAGTGGTGCTTCTCCCATGTTCCTAAGAATTAAAATATCACCATTAAGTAGCATCCCATCCTTAGCCACATAATTATGGATAGCAAGAAACGAACGCACCTCATGATTAAGTCGTCGGGCACGGGAACGGGTGATTGGTCCTTGGATGATAGCGTGGGAGATGTCCTCATCATCCTCCCCCTCTTGAATTGGAGTCGTCCTCGACTCACACTCATCTTCTTCTCCCAAGTAAGGCTTCAAATCTAAAACGTTAAAAGTGGGACTAACCCCAAAACCTGCAAGCAACTCAAACTTGTATGCATTATCGTTAATCTTCCTAACTATCTTAAAAGGACCATCAGCTCGAGGCATCAATTTGGATTTTCTTAGTTCTGGAAATCTATCCTTCCTCAAGTGTAACCAAACAAGATTGCCTGGTTCAAAGGATAAATGGCGCCTACCCTAACTACCAGCAAGTTTATACTTTTCGGTCATCTTTTCAATGTTCTCTTTAGTTGTTGCATGGATTTTTAGAATAAAATCAGCACGTGTTTTAGCATCCAAATGCACATGTTCAGAAGTAGGCAATGGCAAAAGATCAATGGGTGCACGTGGATTAAACCCATACACTACCTGAAAAGGGCTCACCTTGGTGGTAGAATGTACCGATCGATTATATGCAAACTCCACATGAGGTAAACAGTCTTCCCACATCTTTAGATTTGTCTTCAAAACAGCCCGCAACATTGTGGATAAGGTACGATTAACAACCTCCGTTTGTGCATCGGTTTGTGGGTGGCATGTAGTAGAAAATAGCAACTTAGTCTCCAACTTGCTCCATAAGCTTCTCCAAAAGTGGCTCAAGAACTTCACATCTCGATCGGAAACAATGGTGTTGGGAATTCCATGTAAGTGAATGATTTCCCTGAAAAATAAATCAGCAATATTGGTAGCATCATCGCTCTTATGATAGGGTATAAAATGTGCCATTTTAGAAAATCGATCCACCACCACAAATATACTATCCCTCCCGCGCTTTGTCCTAGGTAATCCTAAGACAAAATCCATCGATATATCCTCCCAAGGAACACTAGGAATAGGAAGGGGCATATAAAGACCATAGGGGTTTAAGCGTGACTTAGGTTTGTTGCATGTAGTGCAGCGTGAAACATAGCGCTCGACATCCCTCCGCATCTTTGGCCAAAAGAAGTGTGTGGACAGCACGTCTTCTGTTTTCTTAACTCCAAAGTGTCCCATCAAACCACCTCCATGAGCTTCCTTGAAGAACAAAAGGCGAATGGAGCTAGCTGGGATGCATAGCTTGTTAGCACGATATAATAATCCTTCATTCAACACATACTTATTCCATGTTCGACCCTCTCTACAGTTTTCAAAAGCATCTTTAAAGTCCAAATCAGTGGCGTATAACTCTTTTATTGTCTCTAGGCCAAAAAATTTATGATCAAGTTGAGATAACATAGTAAATCGCCTAGATAAAGCATCAGCAATGACATTGTCTTTACCCCGTTTGTGCTTAATAATATATGGGAATGACTCTATAAACTCGACCCATTTTGCATGTCGTTTATTTAATTTTGCTTGGCTTCTAATATGTTTCAAGGATTCATGATCAGAATGAATGACAAACTCCTTAGGCCAAAGATAATGTTGCCAAGTTTCTAACACCCGAACTAAAGCATATAACTCTTTATCATAAGTAGAGTAGTTCAAAGTTGGCCCATTCAATTTCTCACTAAAATAAGCAACGGGTTTACCTTCTTGTAGCAGCACTCCTCCTATCCTAATACCACTGGCATCACATTCAAGCTCAAAAGTCTTACCAAAGTCGGGGAGTTGGAGTAGAGGGGCATGTGTAAGCTTCTCCTTAAGCATGTTAAAAGCTTGTTCTTGTGCTGGACCCCATTGGAAGGAAACTCCCTTCTTTGTCAACTCGTTCAATGGGGCAGCGATGGTGCTGAAATTCTTCACAAACCACCGGTAGAATCCTGCAAGTCCATGAAAGCTTCTCACCTGTGTGACAGTTTGAGGGGTTGGCCAGCTCTTGATGGCTTCAATTTTTGCTTCATCCACCTCAATACCCTGTGGAGTGACAACATAGCCAAGAAAAGAGACACGGTCCGTGCAAAAGGCACACTTCTCAAGATTACCAAACAAACGTGCATCCCTCAATGCATTAAAAACAGCACGCAAATGGTTCAAGTGTTCATCATTAGACTTGCTATATATCAAGATATCATCAAAGTAGACCACCACAAATTTTCCAATAAATACTCTTAAAACTTCATTCATGAGACGCATGAAAGTGCTAGGTGCATTAGTTAATCCAAAAGGCATGACTAACCACTCATATAAACCGAACTTAGTTTTAAAAGCTGTTTTCCATTCATCCCCCAATTTCATTCTAATTTGGTGGTACCCACTACGCAAGTCGATCTTTGTGAAAATGATAGACCCACTCAACTCATCAAGCATGTCATCTAACCTAGGAATAGGATGACGATACCTTATCGTAATGTTGTTAATGGCTCTACAATCAACACACATACGCCAACTACCATCTTTCTTAGGAACTAAAAGAACAGGAACAACACATGGGCTAAGGCTCTCACGCACATACCCACGGTCCAGAAGGTCTTGGACTTGGCGCTGAATTTCTTTAGTCTCCTCCGGATTTGTTCTATATGCAGCACGGTTTGGCAATGTTGCTCCTGGGATTAAGTCGATTTGATGCTCAATACCTCGAATAGGTGGCAGCCCCGGGGGTATCTCCGCTGGAAACACATCTTTATACTCCTGCAAAAGGTTAGTGACAGCAGGAGGCAAAGAACTAGAAGTATCATCAAATGAAAACAATGCTTCCTTGTATATCAAAGCATAGAAAGGAGAATCAAGCTCATTAATATCAATAAGATCAGATTTGGTAGCAAGCATAACACCCCCCTTCAATTTAATTCCCTCAGACTTAGAGCTAGTTACTTTCTTCTCTTTCTTAGTTGGGAAAACGGTGTTAGCAACTTGCTGATTTTCAGATTGCAGTGCACTCTCCTTCTTGCTATTTTCAGCACCTTCTTTCTCACATTGCATAATTTCAGTGGGTGTCATAGGAAGTAAAGTAATTTTCTTTCCCTTATGCATAAATGTGTATTTATTACTTCGACCATGATGGGTGGCATCGGTGTCAAATTCCCATGGACGTCCTAATAAAAGTGAGCATGCTTGCATAGGTACCACATCGAAATCAGCAAAGTCATGGTATGTACCAATGAAAAAGTGCACTCTCGCAGATTGTGTTACCTTAACCTTACCGCTATTGTTGAACCACTGAATATGGTATGGATGAGGATGTGGATGTGTGGTCAAGCCAAGTTTGTTGACCAAGTCTGAGCTCACCAAGTTATTGCAGCTTCCTCCATCAATTATGACGCGAACGCGGTGATCCTTGACAATGAGGTACATTTGGAACAAGTTATGTCGTTGTAGTGTCTCTGCTTGTTCCACTTGAGTGCTCAACACGCGTTGTACAATTAAGGCCTGATATTTCTCTGTGGCGGCAGTGCCTAGAATCTCCTCGCCATCACTTCCCGTCTCATCGTCACCTGCATGGTTAGCCCCAATGACAGAATCATCCTCAACATCAGTAGCACTAACATACCCACCGTCCTCTGTAGCAAGGAATGTCCGTCGCAGGCTTGGACAGTCCCTCATAAAGTTGCCCTTCCCTTTGCAGTTATGGCAGATAGTCCCGGGGGAGCGGCCCGTGGAAGCAACCGATGAAGAGCTCTTTACCGGGGCAGGGGAACCTGCTGATTTACTCTTCTCCTCTGGTGCTTGTGACGATGCCGGTGCTGCTGAATGCGCCCTAGACATGTAGGGGGCAGCAGACCGTGCAGGAGGAGGTGGAGCTGACTTGACCGTTCCAGGCATCGATCTTGTGTCGCCGAAGTTGCTCTTTGGCTTTTGCTACCTTCCCTGCAATTCTTTTTCTGCCAACATAGCAAGCTGGAACAATCTATTGAGAGAGTTATAATCCTTATAGTCAACTATGTCTTGTATCTCACGCCTTAATCCCCCAAAAAAATCTTGCCATTTTATCCTCGTCATCCTCAACTACTTCACAACGCAACATTCCTATTTGTAGCTCTTGGTAGTACTCCTCAACAGATCTATTTCCTTGGTTAAGCGTTGCAATTTTTTGCGCATTTCACGTTTATAGGTGGGAGGCACAAATCTACTACGCATAGCTCTCTTTAACCTAGGCCATGTATCCGGTGCTAAACCAGCTTTTACTAATTCATTCCACCAAATGATAGCAAAATCAGTGAACTCACTAGTGGCTTGTCTAACTCTATGAATTTCTAGAACTAGATGGGAATTGAATTTTGTTTGACTGTCATCTCCCAATCCAAATAAACTTCAGCATCATAGGAACCAGAAAAAGATGGTATACTGAACTTAACATTAGCATAATAATCATCATGTGCACGTCTAGGATGAGGATTTGTGTCATTACCTCCCCTACCTTGTCGACGTGGCTGTCGTCGTTCTTGATGTGCCATGTGAGGAGCGGGGCGACCTCCAGCTGGAAGTCCTGCTCTGGCGGCAGCTCGGTCATACTCATCCTCATCTTGATCAGTGTCATCCGCCTCGAGATCCTCGGATTCAGCTCTATCGGAAGGTGGCTGCTTCTCTAGGTTATCTATCCTGGTGATGATGGTGGCGATACTCCTCTCTATCCTCTCTAATCGATGCTCATTATCTTGGTTGCTCTTGCTAATATTTGCATTGATATCTCGCAGCATCATTTGAAGCTCTAATTTAGAAACACATTCATCTCCATCATCTTGATGTGCCGCTGGTGATCCTGTCATGGTTAGTGAAAACAAGGAACACACAAATGTATAAAGCTCCTACAAACTACTAGGATGTGGAGTCGCTCTCACTCAAGCGTCTAACCACGCTCTTGCAAAGTTCTTACCAACGTAGCAGGTGGTACAACCGGTGGCTTGTTTGTGATACCGTTGAAGACGTGAGTGTAGCGATTGCCGGGTTGAAACTGTACTGATCAGAAGAGAGTGAAGCTTGGAAGGTCAATTTGGTAGCAAGGATTAGCAAAGTTCGACAACAGTTAGTAAAGCTAAATAATAATTCAAGGTACTTGTCTCAGTTGCTGGCCCAAACGTGTTCCTAGAAACGAGTATAAGCACAGAAGTATACCAAAGTACCAAACAGCACCGAAAGTGTTTTTTTCTTCTTTTTTTCTCTTTTTTTCTCCTTTTTTCTTTTTTTCTTTTTTCACAAAACTGCTCAAAAACAGACTACCTGGGATTAAAACTTCCAGAACTCTATTTTCCAAGGCGAATTTGGCCTTGAAAATTTTGTCAAAATTTACGTTGTCGTCGGGATCAGATGCAACTTTTCGTTCTGGTCGTTTTGATGGGTGGTAGAGCTCAAACGGAGTTCGTATGACAAAGTTATGGCCGTTTACCGAGGCACTATGAATTCGACTCCGACTTGGGTTCAGAGTTGTATTCGGATATCTCGAACCCTAAGTAACGGCTCGCGACTAAGAACACAAGTCTAAACCAGCAACCGGACGTTGACTATGAATCAAAACTCAACAATACGACACTGTGACGAAATTGCAACGGCTCGGAGCTCTCGGACAGTGAAGGTGATATGCCCTAGAAGACTACAATTTTTTTGGCTATATCTGGAGTTTTGGGACGATGGCAAAACTAATTGGATACAATGATACCTGACGGGAAACCGAAGCTCTGATACCACTTGATGCGCACGGGGATCTTCCGTCAGGAAGGGATAATCACGATTGTGGAGAACTCGACGTTGACGATCCGGCTTCCAATCAGAACTGATCCGAACCCACAGCTCCGTTGGTTATCAACCACGTGCACACGCGGTTGACCTCGCCAAGAAGGCTTATCCCTACATGCGAATCGAGAACACAAGCAAGAACACAGTAGAAGCAATCTCACAAACGAGATGATTGTTTGATTACTCGAAGTGGGGTTCTACAAACTGATGAAATCAGCGAGACTGCGATGGCAGAATAATTCTAAGCAAAACCCCACCCTAAACAATGACGGCTAAAGAGTATTTATACCTAGGGTTTCTGAGAGTATCACCCTAAACCTGGGCTTAAAACCCGAAACGAAAACAAGGCCCGAAGTGGCCCAAAACGGTGTCGCAGCACCTGACAACTTGTTCTGATAATTCCAATGTCTCTGTAATTATTCATGACGTGGCATTAGATCTATTGGAAAGATGTCGTTGTTATCTTTCCAACGCATATAAGAACTCTTCAATCGGACTCCGTATGAGAAAGTTATGCCCCATTTATGTAGGTGTTGTCTGCTGAAAACCGAACCGAATTCGGAGTCGAAGTGGAGTCCGACTTGACTTGGGGTGACGCCTCATCCTCTTGTGGCTGGTCCAGTGGTGCTTCTCCCATGTTCCTAAGAATTAAAATATCACCATTAAGTAGCATCCCATCCTTAGCCACATAATTATGGATAGCAAGAAACGAACGCACCTCATGATTAAGTCGTCGGGCACGGGAACGGGTGATTGGTCCTTGGATGATAGCGTGGGAGATGTCCTCATCATCACGTCTACTGAACTCGAAGCATACTTCTCTGACCATGGCGTCAAACAACAACTGACGGCGCCCTACTCGCTGCAGCAGAATGGTGTCATCGAACGACGGAACTAGACGGTCGTCTCCATGGCGCGCAGCATGATGAAGGCAAAGAACATGCTCGAGAGATTCTGGGGAGAGGCGGTGACTACCACTGTCTTCATCCTCAACCGTGTCCCGACTCACAGCTTCGAGGGCATGACGCCATATGAAGCATGGCATGGCGAACAACCACCAGTGCAGTTCTTGCACACCTTCGGGTGCGTAGCACACGTGAAGATGGTGAAGCCCAACCTGAAGAAGCTCACTGACAGGAGCACACGCATGGTCTTCATCGGGTACGAGCCGGGATCTAAGGCATACAGCCTATATGATCCTGCCGGCGACTGGGTCCATGTCTCTAGAGATGTGGTGTTCCACGAGGCAGCACAATGGGACTGGGAAGCACACAGCGACCCAGGTATGAGTTGCCCTGTTGACATATTCACTGTTGAATATGCAGTGTACACCGTGCGAGACAAAGAAGTCGGAGGTGACGTATTGACACCACGCACCAACTCGGAGCATACCCCGAGTACGATGCAGCGCGCATCGACTTTTGAGGCCACCAGAGCAACGCCCGACAAGACCACGACGGATGTGCCAACGACAACCTTGTCGGAGATGCCAACGACAACCTTGTCGGATGTGCCGATGACAACCTTGTCGGACATGCCGATGAAGTGCTCCAGAACCTTATCAAGCATCTACGACATGACTGCGCTAGTCGAGCTTGACCTCGACTCGGAAGATCTCCTGCTCTCTGTTGGAGATGAACTAGCCACGTTCACGGAGGCAGAGCAGGAGAAGTGTTGGTGCAAGGCAATGCTCACGGAGATGACCTCCATCGAAGAGAACCGCACCTGGCACCTTGTCGATCTCCCACCCGGCCATCGCCCGATTGGTTTGAAGTGGGTGTTCAAGGTGAAGAAGGACGCACTCAGGAATGTTGTCAAGCATAAAGCACGACTCGTGGCGAAGGGGTATGTGCAACGGCAAGGGGTGGACTTCGAGGAAGTGTTCACACCCGTAGCATGACTCGAGTCCGTCCGACTACTCGTAGGCCTTGCTGCACATGAGGGCTGGCCGGTGCACCACGTGGACATCAAGTCAGCCTTCCTCAATGGAGAACTCGAGGAAGAAGTCTACGTCACACAACCACTTGGGTTCATTGTCGACGGAGAAGAATGGAAGGTGTACAGGCTTGACAAGGCCCTCTACGGTCTACGACAAGCCCCACGTACTTGGAACGCCAAGCTCGACAAGAGTCTCACCGCACTCAGCCTCCTTCAGAGCAAGTCAGAGCATGCGGTGTACGCGAGCAGCAATGACTCGACACGCCTCCTCGTAGGCGTCTACGTCGACGACCTGGTGATCACGGGTGCTGACCCAGGGAGGTCATCACATTCAAGGAAGACATGAAGGCGCAGTTCAAGGTGAGCGACTTGGGCTTGCTCAACTTCTATCTTGGCATCGAGGTAAGCCAAGATGACAACGGTGGTGTACGCGGCGAAGATCCTTGAGAAAGGTGGCATGACGGGGTGCAATCCTTGCCATGTTCCCATGGAACCACGATTCATGCTCAGCAAGACAAGTACGGCGCCATTGACGGATGCCACGGCATATCGCAGTCTTGTCAGAAGTCTGTGGTACCTGGTACACACGCGGCCTGACATCACGTATGCTGTAGGTTACGTGCGCCGCTTTATGGAGGCGCCGACCACTGAGCATCTCGCCACTGTCAAGCACATCCTCAGGTACATCGCTGGCACGCTACGCTTTAGCTGCCGGTATGAGAGGAACTCGGAGGAACCATGCCTTACGGGCTATAGCGACAATGACATGGCAAGTGACATGACACCCGCAAGAGTTCCACCGGCATACTCTACTTCTTCGGCCGCAGCCTGGTGAGCTGGCAATCACAGAAGCAGATGGTGGTTGCACTCTCCTCGTGCGAGGGCAGAGTATATCGCCGCTACGACGAGGGCATGCGAAGGAGTTTGGCTGGCACGACTCCTCAGCGAGTTGAAGAATGAAGAAGTCAGAAGTGTTGTGCTCAAGGCGGACAACAAGTCAGCGATCTCCCTCAGCAAGAATCCTGTCCACCATGACCGCATCAAGCACATTGATATGAGATTTCACTTCATTCGGGAGTGCGTCGAGAGTGGGAAGATTGAGTTGATTTCATCAGCACAAATGGCCAGCTCGCTGACATACTGACAAAGGCACTCGGGCGCGTCAGATTTTAAGAGCTTCACACGTGCATCGGAATGATCGAAGTCAAGTAAGTGCACAAAGGTTTAGGAGGAATAATGTTAGTAAACTTTGTGCACATGTATCTTTTTGTTTTCTCACATGTTGTTTACGTAGCAGTAGTGCGCACGACGCGACTTGTGAGGCCGTGCATGTAGGAGCTCAAGACGTGCATGAGCACGTCTAGGGGCATGTCCTGCTAACCGAACATTTGATCTGCACTCATGGGATGGCGCGAGTCACACGGGATCATGGTGCAAGTTTAGCATGGCAGTTAGTTGTTGTTTCCCTTTAAATAAGAGGTGAATGAATCAAGAAAAGCAATGGAATGTTGAGCTGCACAAAAATCTCTCTTGTGTCAAGCGTTTGCCAGCCACCCAAGTAGGTTGTATCCATGATCCCGAGTAGGTTGTATCCAACCTCCGAGAAGGTTGTAACTAGTCAGAGGAGTCTCCAAGTAGGCTTAAAGCTGACAGTGAAGTTATCATAGGACCCCTCGTCCGAGAAGCCGGTTCTCAGCACAGCTTCTGGCGGAGACGCCAATGGTGATTCATTAAAATCAACAGCTGCGATCCCCACGGTTGGCGCCATCTGTCAATGATCGGTAAATCGCCAATCTTACGTAATACATGGAGAAAAGAGAGTAGGGGATCGTAATACGAACTCGTCTCCGAGTAGGACTCCACTATATATCCTTAAACATCGGGATGGACTACCTAGTTTAAGGAGTCCCGGATACCTACGGGTATTTTCCTTATCGACCTAAAGTCATTCTCCGAGGTACACATCTTCCCGGGTAGTTAGGAAGGTCTCTTATGTATTCATATATAGATACCGTCGTCGTATGCCGTAGTTATGTACTACTCATCGTCAGATACTTGAATTATTCAACAGGGGATGTGACCGCTACATGCATCAGAGACGTATGTGCAGTTCACCCTTTTCACCACAAGCAAGAAGATACAAAGCAACTAGCACTTGCAGACAACATAATGGGGGTATGTTATGTATACCACGAGGGGCAGCTAAAACTCAGACCAAAGAGGGGTTAGCTCGCTATTCATGAAAAGCGTGTTCTAGTGGCCTATCTTATAAATCTAGTCCATACGGTTAATCCTAAAGATGATGTCCTCAGCGATGGCATCCTCGGGTATCGCTGGCTTCTTGCTTTTGTTGAGGGTGTCACAAATTGGTGGGTCTTCTCCTCTCAATGAGTGCTACCACCTTAAGTTTCCCACACTAGGTGTTGTAGCTTGAAGAGTTGAGCTCTGGTATTGAACCACTTGGAGAGAGTTTGGACGAGTTCCTGGACCATGCAACGTAGCAATCCATCTTGAGCATCGTTGTAGTGATTAAGGTGCGTGTCCACAAGTTTTTCCTTGTTAGCAGGGTCGTGAGCGAGACTGAGCTTTGCTGGTTTGTCTTGGTAGAGTGTATTGGGATTGAGCGACTTCTCCCCAGTAATCTATGTGCAACTTCTCCCCAGTAATCTGTGTGCAACCTCACACATTGCTGCACGGGTCTCATCACACATTTTTCTGGTCATTTACTAGCTTTGAGGTAGATAAGAATTCAGAAAACATTTTGACTTTCTTAGAGCAAGGTAGACAAAAGCAGGAGCTAGGGAGGATAAGAAGAGTAGAATCCTACACTTATAGTTGCTTTAGTGTGTGCTTCGGAAAATACAATTGTGTACCTAGGGTTTATATCTAATGTCCATGCTAGCTAGGGTTAACCTACAGTCAGTATGGCTCTAATGCCAAGTTGTGGCTACCCGATTTTGGCCCCCTTCTTTTTGGCTTAGGCTCGTGCATAAGCTGGCTTAAGCTTAACTGTCCACAAAAGCTCCGATGGGAGGAAGCCCTGATAAGTTCTAAACCCCTTCTTTTCAGCTTCTGAGATATGAGCTTATTTTGTATGATGTGTGGTGCCATGTCTATAATACTCTTGGAATTGTTTGTGCTCTGTTTAATTGTTAATATTGTTCTTTTGAACTGCAAGATCATTTCATTGCAATTACTAACACACTAGTAACAAGCATCCCATTTGATCATTTCATGGAATTTCAAGAAACCATTCGATAGTACACAGAAGCATACTCGATTCAAAAAATTTCCAGATCATACACACATCAATCGACGAGATCTCCTTCATACACACATCTATCAAAATTTTGCCAGATCATACACACATCAAAATTATATTGCAGCGAAAAACATAAACTGCACTGAAAATTGTCTCTTTCATATATATCAAAATCAACAAGACGTACTCCATGTACATCTCCTGATCATTGAATAACCAAACAGTTCTTATCAAACTTAAGTCTGCAAATACACAATGCATCAATAAACTTATGAGATGATAGTGCAAATAATCTCTAGGCATTAGTATGGCATTTGTTAAACTTAAAACTATGATTCATCTAGCTTGCATGTTGACAGTAAGAAAGTAATCTTGGGAGAACATCTAAAATCCAGTTACTAATAAATGCCCCTTGACAGTAAGAAAGATAATTAACAACAAAATCATAATTAACAGATAATTAGAGAAATGAAAAAAGAAAAGAAAATATGTTTGCCACAAGCACTTCTGGACTAACACTTCTTCAGTGATAAAGTTGTAGACATCTACGTATACAACATGTGATTGTTCCAAGCTATCCCTAATCTGTATATAGAAACACAACTTTAATAGGACTTTGCAAAAATATTCTTTCTTTTGTTACAATGAGAGAACAACTTCGTCAACAACCATTACAAATTGAAATCGATTATATTAATCATAGTTGGACAACAAAATTAACTAACTGTAAGACATGTCTGCAGATATCTACACAATCTCAGTACATTAAATTGGCGTTGGGGGTTGGTCGACAAGGGCGAGCTCGAGCGGCGGAAGAGGTGGGGTGCGGGAGCATCCCGAGCGCCTCGAGTACGGGAGGGGAGAGAGAGCGGGGTGGGAGATGGGGGCGCTTAGGTATGGGGGAGGAAAGAGGAGTGCTGAGGGGCACGTAGTAGCACAATCCCGTAATTTGTTGTCCAACTCAGAGGGCATTTAAAAAAAACCGAAGACCGTAAGCTCGGGAAGCTAGTTGCCCACAGCTTCCTGCTACCAATGGGATTTTCAGAGGGCTTAACTCCACCGCTAACCCTTCTTTTTGGCTTGTGGCTTCCTCAGGCCATAAGCCAGCCCAGAAGCTAGAAAGAAGGGGGCCTTTAGTGATTAAATAACCCTTGTATTTCCTATACTGGTCCCATGATCAGTAGCCAGTGCACACAAGTTAGTTTGGTTATGATTGTTATAC
Source organism: Stipa capillata (assembly GCA_019208055.1). Classification (NCBI taxonomy): domain Eukaryota; kingdom Viridiplantae; phylum Streptophyta; class Magnoliopsida; order Poales; family Poaceae; genus Stipa; species Stipa capillata. Next base: position 197,564 of record JAGXJF010000883.1, read on the forward strand.
ACGTATATATATCAGATATTCATACATAAATAGACCTTCATGGTAGAGGTCATATACCTATAGCCCATGGGCTATAGAGTCTGCAGCGGAAAACAAAACAGTGGTATGGACCCACCGATGTGCTCTACTCGATAGGCAACCGACTAGGGTTAGACCCTAGCTTTCATGATCACTAATGCCATTCTCCTTCGGAGTAGAAGTCTTCCTCGTCTGGCCACATCAACAAGCCAGGGGAGTACATTGAATGTACTCGCAAGCACTGGACAAGAATAGTATAATGACTATACTCATGCTTGGCTTTGTTAAGGAGGTGGCTCTATCATAAGTTGCATGTTGTGCGAGAACATAAGTTTTCATTTGCAATACTAGTAATGGGATTGCAAGCATTTGAAATAGAATAGTATAGTAAGTATAAAGCATCATAATTTCCAATCAATAGGTAGCACCCTGCTACCATCTCACCAATTAAAACATGATAGTTTTGACTATTGACTCACATCATTATCCACCATCCCAGACTACTCCCTCATAGTCCGACGTAGGTCATACTTCTGTAGCTCTCACTACTTCCCTCATAGCTCACACTGCACACTATGAACACATCATGCTCACGTCCTTAATCCCATGTCCTACATTTTTAAATCTTAAAACATAGTCTAACCAATATGTGGCCTAACCAAGTTCTGTCCTTAACCATGGACGTGGCTATTTGAATAGATGTAACACTCTCCAGAGGTTGTACGGCTTAACCCACAAGATGTGATTCTCCTTTGTTGCCAGAATCTGGTGAGTACACTTCATGAGATGTATCAGTAGGGATGTCACAAAGAGACTGTTTCTCCATCTAGCCCTAACTACAAACCCACTAGATGGACTAGCAATCTCTAGTTTGAATCCTCCATAATGTTACAAATAAAGTGGTGTTCCACCTTTGCGTCGAGTATAACCTCATGCTATGATGGGGAAACTTCTCTATAGAAGCCACAACTTCATCTGCACATGCCAGCTATCGCCTACGATTTTGTACGCTAGTACTAAATAGAGTAATAGATCAAGCCCTTCCCATTTACGGCATGTGATCGTATGATATGAACTTGGGCCAGTGATACTTAGGTTCCGTCCTTGATTCATCTGATTGAAAGTGCATCTAGGCCCCAAGGTATGGTTTTGATGGTTAATGGCAACTCAACTAGGAATCTAACAGTTTCATTGAGTGTGAACAGGAAGTTAGATTTCTATAGAAGGTTTCAGCCAAGATCGGTGGCCCCTAAAAAGAGTAAGGGAGTAGCCTGGTGATCAAGAGGTGGCTGTGCTAGTTTGCTGTAATACCGGTGCGAAGAAGCCGTTGCTGTAGAAGGACTTGGAGGAAGGTGAAGGTTGGCATCGGTGCGTCCCAGGACAGTGACTGCAGCCGGTTGGCCTAGCTGTAATACAGCTGCGAGAAAGTTTCTGGTACAGAGGGACTTGTACATGGAATGAAGGTGGTTTGGATGCGTTCAAGGACCGTGACTGCAGCCTGTAGGCCTGAAGACTAGTATTTGTTAGTTTCTTGAGTCGTAGGGAACCTGTACTATCAAGGGGGGATCAATCAAAGGTTGATTCAAGGAGCTAATGCCTAAGCTCTTGAGTGTTGGATAGTGGCACTGATGCCTTGAGTTCAGTTGTCCTATAGCAACAATCCTGTTTGGCCTGTGTTGAAGTCTTAGGACTAAAACATTAGCTGGACTAGATTGTGCTAGTTGCATTGTTGCACTAGTTTCCCAAAACCAAAGGCTATCTATATTACCTACTGTAGTACAGGCAGTCACACCCAAGAATCTATACTAAGGGACTAGTTGGTCTCTATAGTACAGCGGGGTCTCCAGCTGTGTTAAGCATCTGTGCTACAACTAGGGACTCGGCAGTCTGACAGGTTACCGTTGCTGATGGTTTGTCTGTACCATGGGTAGTTGATACCGGTGCGACGACTCATCTGACATGGCAGAAGGGTAACGGTCAGATTCCAAGAGCCTCTATGAATAGAGGGCCTAGGGAGGCAGTTGCCTCACACTTTGGCAAACTTACACTCCAACGTTCCAGTAAGTAGAACCTTGTCTCCATGAGCTAGAGAGAGCGTCTGAGTGGGAAAGGGCTTGACTGTGAGGAAAAGAGTGAGTTGAGCTTGAGGGCTTCAAGGCATTGGTTCCTCCAAGAGATCAGACAGAAGATCTTGTTACTCTTGGAGCTTCTGCTCCTAGACAGGTGTAACAATTGCTGGGATCACTCAAACTTGTGTGAGCTGACCTAGACGTTTGTGAAGGCGATCAGAGTCTGCCTGCTGCTGAGTGAAAGGACTACCCATGAGTAAACGGGCGCCTACAACAGGTACCTGGGGAAGAAGCACGGTTCAGTCCCTTGTCTCATTTTATATCCGCACTTGTGATTGATCTGATTATCTACTCTATTTATTACTTGTGTGGTTGGTAAAGCTACCTGCTTGAATTGCATGTGCTATTTGTTTGTATGTGCATCTGTACTACAACTAGTCACTTGTGTTTACTGGCTATCTCACTATCTGAGCTAGTTGTCTATACTACTTATCTGTACCACAACTGCTAGTTATATGTACTACAGCTGAGTACCTAGACTTGTCTGCCTGGTTAGTCAATTGTTTCTGCTTGCCTGATCTAGCTATTTTTGTTGCTGCTGTGTCATCTATCTATTCTATCTGGTTGTACTATAACCTGCAACTGCTTTTCTGATTTCTGTTGGCCTTTGATCTGTTCCCTTTTGGACCGACCTATTAATCACATAAAACTCCCTATCTGTTTAAGTTTTTTAAAAGCCTCCTAATCATCCCCCTCTAGTTCGGCACCCTAAGATCCTACAAGTGGTCTCAGAGCTACTAGGTTGCTCAAAAATTGGCTTAACCGCCAGAGTTTAGGATGTCGCACTATGAGGGTAGAATTTCCAAATTTGATGGTACTAACTATGCTTTCTAGAAGCAGAAGATGCGTATGCATATTACTGCGATTGATCCAAAGTGTTCGCAGATTGTTGAAACCAGCGTTGAGGTTGCTGATGAGAGTAACCTTACTGATGAAGATCAGAGGAACATCAAGCTCAACGCTCAAGCTGCTGATGCTGTTTTTCATGTCTCTAGAGAATCATCAGTTCAATAGAGTCAGTACTCTGGACAAGGCCAAGAACATTTGGGGACACTTTAGAGTAAATACATGAAGGAACTAAAGTGCTCAAGAAGTCCAAGAAAAGGCTTCTAGAGTCACAGCTGGAAAGGTTTGAGATGGAGCCTGGAGGGGACATCAACTCTCTGCACTCAAGACTCATTGCTATCACCAACCAGCTCAAGGCATTGGGTTCAAACAAAGCTGAAGATCAAGATCTCATCAACAAGTTTCTTTCAACACTGCCCAAGTAGTATGAGAGTATTGTTATGATGATACAAGAGAAAGACACCTTTGATGAGATGAAGCCGACAGAGATAATTGGAAGGATTCTCACTCATGAGATGAAGCTAAAGACCAAGAAGAAAAATGAGAATGGTTCATTCTCAAAGAACATTGCTCTCAAGGCATTTGTTCATCAAGATGAATCCAAGTGATAACAGTAATGGAGACGAGGATGAGGTTTTGTCAACTGAAGGAGAATCACAAGTCAACTTGCTCGCAAGGAACTTCCGCAGATTCTACCGAAGACATAAGGGGCCTTCATCATTAGATAGATTCAGGGGCAAGAAACCTGAGAAAGGAAAGAAGTGCTTTGAATGTGACAAGGAAGGACACTTTGCTGCTGACTACTCCAACAAGAAAAGTGAAGGTGACAACATCAAGTACAAGAAGGAGTTTAAGGGAAAGAAGAAGAGCCGTGATAACAAGCGTCCAAGCTACAAGAAGAAGAGACCAAGTACACGTGCCTATGTTCGACTAGAATGGGTATCAGATGACTCAGATTCTAAAGCCAAGTCTGAAGAAGAAGAAATCGCTGGGGTTGCCATCAGTAACGCAGGTGGTGATACCTATGACACAGGTAGCTCTGGCTGTATCTTAGCTACTTCAGATAGACAAAGGATCGACTATATCTTTGATGCTGATGCAGATCCTTCTCTTCTGAAGTCTCCACCTATCTGCCTTATGGCTATGTGTAGTAAGGTACTGTCACGGACCCGAGAATTACATATGATTAGGGGGACGAATGGTCGCCAAGGGCCGAAGGACCAGTTGACCTGGTAGCACGGTACCTGCGCCGTACTCACCGAGGCGGAGTGATCCGACACCTGACCAACGCAAGCCGGCCGGAAGCGACTAAACTTCCCAGAACCACATACAATTCCCTGATCCGGTGAAGGTTTAGAGTCGTTCCCGAATTCTACCAGGCAAAACAAGGTCGGAGGAGCCCGGCAATTCTACCCACAACCTAACCTAGCTCGGAAGCTAGTGGGTCGCTCGAAAGCCCGGTAGAATATGCCCACACCCTGCCTGGCCGGCACAGCATCTCAGCCAGCGGGTCACTCAACCGATTCCTGCTCGACCTAGTAATAAGAGAATGGCCTTAACTCTTCACGGCATACCCATACACTTCATATCATACACACATTGCATATGGGCAGCCCGAATAACAACTTGTATATCACAACAAAGCACTACGATACGATAATGATACTAGCTGTCCACATTGTGGACCAATATTACATCACTCGGCTATAACCGAAAGTTTTAGTCGAATCCATAAAGTAAAACGAGTAGCAGCGGAAGAAATAAGCAAGACCCACAGCGGCGCGTCAACCACTGTCCAAAATATTCCCACAATAATCCCACAAGTCGAACACTACCGAGGAAACCACAATTTCAAACGTCGTCCAAAAAGTCCTCGACCACCGGCTCACCTGCAAGCTCTAGGAATAACCTAGATGAGTACAAAAGTACTCGCAAGACTTATTCGTGCTTGATTAAATGTCCTACACATGGATTTACTACAACAGGAATAAACATGATGCTTCTCAGGGTAACAAGATATAGAATCAAGAAACATGGCATAAACAATGTGAAGGGAGGACAGGTAGGCAACATGGTAAGAGGGAAACATAATAGGCAGCCTATACCCCAAGTGATACACTAATCAAACTACGGCATGAAAGCATTTAGCATGACATTCCAATTTCCTTAGGGACCACACGTTCCCAAAGGACCACACATTCGTCAATTGTCATATTCAACTTTTCTCTCGAACCGTTATCGGCAATACATCCCCATGAGGATAACGATGTGCCCTCCACCGGAGGTAGCTAGTCTCCCAGTGACCGGGACTCACCAATTCGATAAACTCATGGCAGAGATTCCGATAACGTTCACGCGTGACAGGGGGAGTAATACAATGAAATCACCTCAGGTTGGTATAGCGACAACACAACTTCAAACACCGGGGGTCGCTCCTATAGCTTCAATTAATACCAACTTTATTCATCGTTACTCCACCCTCGGCTCTCGCATCTCACTTATCTCAATTTCAATAGATAGAGTATTCAAGTTCAATCCTTGACTACACGGGGTACAATACACCGCAACCCTAGCATGCTAGTTTGGCGCATTTGATCACAACGTAAACAAGCAAACACATGGAATAATGGTGAATATATAATAAAATGCAACAAGCTCTGCTTGCCTTGGTCACAGGGTTCCTGATCTTGCGTGGAGTCGTAAGCCGGGTAGTCTCCCTCTTCAGGCTCTGTTGCAATTAACACGAACACCGGAAAAGAAAATGATAAAAGATAATGAGTTCAGCATGTATGCATGATGTACAATGCTAGATTGTAGCGACCAAATCGTAAGACACGAGATCGGCAAAGATCATCGTGATTAATTCGGAGTTCTTCTCCACACATGCATGCATTTAGGTTAGTCGATTTGGCTCAACTCGAAAACCTAGAAAACACGACCCGGAATCGGCCTAGATAAGATTTACAAAATCAATTTCACCCAGAGTATAACGCTAATGATTTTCTCAGCTCTAGACACCCCGGAAAAGATTTAGAAAGGTTTCAAGGAAGCTGGTGTGGGTCTGCGGATATATATATATACACGTAGCTTAACAAATGTGTTCTTTCTAAATTCCTTTTTGTCCAAAATTGGTTCTAAGATAGCAAGAAAATCAAAACAAAATAAAAAGAAATTACCTCATCTTTCTTACCTGCCCGTGGGACCCACCTGCAGGTTATCTTCTCCACGTTGCAAACAGCTCACCGCCAGCACGCCTTAGTCGCCACCATTTTGCCAATTCCTCCGAAGAGCTCTCTCTATTTCTCTCTCTTTTCTTGAGTTCTTCACCACCCGCTGGTAGCCCTGCTCCTCCACGCGTCCCAGGCCGCAGCTTTTCTTCCCCACGTAGCACACTACAGCTCTCTTCTTCTCCACGTGCAGCAGCAAGCTATTTTTCCCCATTCCCCAATCTCCCCTGCCATTTTCTTCTTCCCCCAAATTCTCCCCTTGCCGCCCCCCCTTGGGGTTTTCCGCCGCCTCCTTGCCTCTAGGGCGCGCCGCCACTCCCCTCGGCAGGCGCCGCCGCCGGTAGCCCCTTCTCCCGCCGGCCAGCCGGCCCCTTCCCTCCGCGGCGCCTCTGCCGCCGCCTCCCCGCTCCACCCCTTTCCTCCAAAGCCGCCGCCGGCTGACCCCTGCCCTGCCCCACGCGCCCTGCCCCTTGGGCCGCCGCCAGCCGCTCGGGTCCAGCCCCCTTGCTCCACCAGCGCGCGCCGCCCCTCTCCACTCCTCCCCCCTGCCGCCCTGACCCAAAGCCGCCGCCGGCCACCCGTGGCTCCCCCTCCGTCCTAGCCCCGCCGGTCGCCCCCGCGCGCTGCTCTCGCCGCGGCCGCCGCAGCCCGAGCTCCGGCCGGCGACGCCGCCCCCGCGCGCCGCGGCCCTTCCCCCCGGCGGGCCTGCCGCTCGCCGCCCTCGGGCTCCCCCGCCGCTTCCCCATCCGCGCCTTCCTCCGGTGCGCCGCTGGCGGGCCACCTCCGCCCCGCCCAGCTCGCCGCCAGCCAGATCCGCGTCGCCTTCGTCGTCTTCGCTACGGTCGCCTCGCCATCTCCACCCTGGAACCAGCCTCGCCACCGAGGAGGTCCTGCATCTCGCCGGCGACCTCAGCACTGCATCGCCTCCGACCGCGCCACCGCTACACTCAAGCCCTCCTCCTCAACAGTCCCAGGTGGTTAGAAGTTTGGTGCTAATGGCCGGCGGCCACCATTTTCTTTAGTCGTTGTCTTGCTGTCTATCTGCAAAATTTAAATGAGTTTAGCTACATTCACGACAAGCAATTAACCTGGTTGTTAACCACTGATGAACCATTGATTCTTTATACCTAAGCTAACTAATTATCTCTGTAAACACTTAATTTATTGTTGTCTCAGTTGTACTTAGACACCATCAGTCCGTTTCACTAGTATAGAAGGTGTAAAAATTATTAGTATGTCGTGCAGGCCATTCCGGTTGATGGGTTAGTGTGGTGATCGTATAAAGTCATAAGCTCAGTTAAATTAAGTGTTGGGTCAGTAAATAACCAGTAGCGCGTGTACAGTCCTGAGCTAATCCCCTAGAATTGGTGTAATTTAAGTCCATGGCAATTAGGTTCCAGATGTTAGTAGGTTAATTAGAGGAATTGTTCACAAGTTAGTATTAGTGTTTTGAACCTCCTTGCACGGGTGGACCTCCGATCATGTCCCTAAGCCAACCTTGATGTAACCCGGGTGCTTGTACACCATTGAACAAATTTATAAAACCGTTAGTCAAGTTCAGTTAGCCGCCAACCTGGTCATTGGTTTAATTAAGTTAAGGACTGAGTTACTTGAGCATCTCACTTGCTCAGATCAATTTAAATACAATGCGCTAGAATAGGTGAACCTAACCTGTAAGCTATTTACATAGCTGAAACCTTCCGAGCATGAATAAGTGATCTTCAGCTGCTTATCGCATGGTGGTACCAAAATAAGAAGCATAGTCCTTGTCAATAGCTCTGTTTAGAGTACTCAATTGCCCATTTTCGACGGACGGTTCGTGAGATAATGCCAAAATATTCCTGCTGTCCAGAACTGATCTGAGTGAAGTTTGCAATCTGAATTAACTAAGAACAGCCATGCACATAACTAAACAATAGATCATATGTGAAAGATGTTATTATGAAGTTATACTGATAACGAGGATACATGGTGGAAATTCTTATATACTGTTAGATTGTGTTAACAATCATGTCATCTAAAGTATAACTCATGTCATCGCTAAATAGGTAGGATCTAAAATTCTATACTTGGCACCTTATACCAATCCACTAAATTTCAAACTGCACCATTAAATTTCCATGTGTATATCATACATACTATTACTGCATGAATCCAGACTTTATTAATATGAATCCATATTAATCTACCAACCCGCATCCTTAATATTGATTTTACGGTTACCATCTCTACTTTAGTTGCATATCTCAAAGCATGAAGGCATCCATGTTAACAGCTCATTCATCCTAAGGTCATAATGCAACTAAAACTGCATTGAAATATAGAAGGAGTACTAACATGATTATATTAACCCTTATTTCCCTCGTCGTAACTGCATCCATGCATCCTTGCCATATTTAAGGTAGCTTCTTAGATTTGTTTTTCCCTTTTTGGAGGTCATTTGCTTCTTATTGAAGTTTGGCCACTTCGGATTTTCTCGTGAACGCTCGTGGATGTATTAGGCATCGTCACCCAGCTCCCAGGCAAGCTCCATTGCTTGTTGATTAATTATTACACTGTGTGTTAATCCCTGTTTGGTGTGGTATGCTTGTGTGAATGATTGCTTGATCTGTGCTGGATACTTCATTAGTATGTGTAGGCCGTGCTATTATGCAGTAGCTAAGGTTGATACTTTAACCTGATGCCCTTTTAACTTGAACCTAATAAAGTGAGATGTGAGCGCCGAGGGGACATGTATGTGGGATAAAACTGGTGGCTAATGAGATTATTGAGATTATTGAGATTGTGTTTGTGCGCCCCAGTCTGAGGTGACTCCCACATACACTACCCTTACCACACGTCGATGAGAACCGAAGGTGTACCGAGGCCAACACTACGGTATATTGGGGATAAGTCTCAGAGACTGGTGGGAGCCTTGTGAACTCCACCAGGGTTGCACTCCTTATACCCGAGGTGGCTGAGTCGGCGGTGAAGACCCGAGGGAAAACGCGTAGGTCACCAACGAAACGAAACTACGATATAGTTGAGGTAAGTCTCAGAGACTGGGGGGAGTAGTGTGAACTCCACCAGGGTTGCACTCTTTATATCCGAGGTTGTCGGCTCGTTGGTGACGGTTAGGCATGTGTGGCCATGAGAGTGAGTAAAGGCAGGTGTTGCCATGAATTGGAGTTTGAGGCATGTGTTGCCGTGAGAAAGATTGAGATTTTTAAATGGGTGTGGGCTACCCAAATAAATTGGAAATGATGACATTCGTATTATTATATTTGTGTGTATGCTCGTAAGTTACTTTTATCGTCATGTGTTTATCATTGCTATGCTCTTGCTACAATATGATTTTAAATTGTGTAGTTTATGTTCATTTCATCTCTAGTATGTAACTTGAACTTGTTATAAAATGCGAACCTTTATCACTTGTCAAACTTGATTAATACCATGTTTTAATTAATCAATAAGCAATGTCTTGCGAGTACGGTGGTTGTACTCACCTAGGTCTATCCTAGGCAGGTTCTTGGAGCAATTGAAGTTGACGTCGCTGCTTGGATTTACCACTCTAGGTTTCGATTTCCTCGGGATCTTTGTTGCGAGCTGTTTGGAGGTGGTTTCCCCACCATCTCGGGCATTTTCTGTTTTCCTTCCGCTGCTGTTTGTAATAATGTATATTGTGATCGACTTCCGAGTCGCTATGTGTATATATATGTATTCTATAAGTCTTTCTTTAGTAGAATTTGTGCTGTGGTAATCCAAGTTGTTACTTGCGGTTGTCCATGTACAATGCGTGTATGTGATGAAGTATGTGGACAACTGTGCAGCGGTATTATTGCGTGCTAGGATTGCGTTTCGTGATGGCAGAGGTGAGCGAACCACTAGTCCTGCGTAGCCTTGGTTGAGTCGATCCAGGGGATTCGTCCCGTACTCGCTAAGCCTCCTACGACCGTCACGCCTCGCGCTGACGGCAGAGCAGAGCTGGATCCTCCCAGAGTCGCATCTCGTGGCTAGGTAGGGTTGAGGGGATGCATATCCCGGGCTCTAGTCCTCCTATGACTATCGCGGAGCGCAGACTTATCACGTGGTCTTACCCCTTCACCGGTATCTGGGATCTATATGTGGTTTGGGGAAGATTGGTCGCTTCCGGCCGGCCCGCACGTGGCGGGTGTCGGATCGTTTCGCCTTGGTGCGTACGGCGCAGGTACCGTGCCACCGGGCTGACGAGTCCTTCGGTCCTTGGCGACTTCGCGTTCCTCCAATCATATGTGGATTCCGGGTCCGTGACATAGATATGCATTACTATAGTGACTTAAGGACGTTTGAATCCTAGGGCAATCCAATTTCCTAGAGGGGATTGATAGAGGCCGCGTTGAAACCCTAATTTTATACGCATGTCATGGTATGCGGTGGTAAGGTTTGGGGTTGGAGGCTTCTAGCCGGAATGGTCATGGTTTAAAGTGTAAGTAGTAAAGAAGTTTCAGAGATACAACCCTAACGCCGCTGAAAAACATTTGATTTGGAGCTACTATCACGAGCTAGGGTTTATCGACAAACGTCGCATACGAGGGGGAAACTAGGGATTACGCCAAATGGTTGAGATCTCAATTGGAGTTCTGGAAATTGTGGTTGAACTAAATTGTAGAAAATTTCACGAGCTTTCCAATGATATAAAACTTTTAAATTTTGGTGGCATGGGCCAAAAGTTACAGACTATCGAAGATTCGTACGAAAAGATCACATCTAATTCAACTTTAAATTGGGTTGGTGCATCATTACAAATTTTGAAATTTGGTTCCAGCCAAAATGTAGAGAATTTTACAAGGTTTCCAGAAATATAAAATTTGCCCAATTTGGAGTTATGGTTTGAAAGTTATAGCAGTTTGAAATCTTACCCGAAATGGAAATCAACCCTAACCCTAATTTTCCTTTTTCGGCCAGACCTAAAAATGCTAAGCGCACCCGAAGCAGATCTACACCAAAACTCCCACCCTTAACCGCATCCGACTGACAGACGGGCCCGGGTGGCAGGGCTGACTGGGCTCGGGGGATCTCGGTCAGCTGCTGACCGGGCGTGGCCGGCCAACCGGGAGCAGCCACGGCACCCCCTTGCTCCACCTCAGCATCGAGGTGGCCGGGGACTCGGGTGGGGCGGCGCGCCTCACCGGAGCATCACCGGAAAGGTGGCCGGGGGCTCTGGGGGCCACGGCGGGTCTAGGGGAGAGCGGCGGAGGCATGGGAGGCTCACCCCGGGCTCGTTGCGGTGCTCGGGGAGGACTGAGAAGGCCGGAAGGGGGCCGACGACAGCGATGGGTGGTGGCGGAGCTCGGTCGTCAATGGCGAGGTTGCTCTGGCCCGGATCTGCAAGGGAAAGAAGGGGAGGAAGTTAGGGGAGGAGATGGAGATGCCGGAGAGCGAGAAGATGGAGCCTAACAAGGACCAGAACGGCGGCGATTCCTCGTCGGAGTTCGGACCGGAGAGGAGGAAGAATGCAGCGGCGGGAGCTTCGGCTTCGTCACCAGGTTTTCGGGCTTCGACCTGTGAGGAGGAGAAGTGGGTGAGGTCTGGGAGAAGATGGGCTAGCTTGGGAGAGACCGAGGCGGTGGCGCGAGCTCACCAGAGCGTCGACCGGACTCGGGGAAGAAAGGCAGGGAGCTTCGGCAGTGGGGGTTCTAGGGTTTAGAGTGGGGAAAAGGGGAGGAGGAGGAGGCGGTCCAGACCGGGGCCTTAAATACGGCGGCCGGTCGGAAGGGGGGCTGTCGGAGCGGCCACCGCCCACCGAGGCCAACCGGCGTCGGGGACGTGGGAGGCGAGCGCTGGCAAGCGGGGCCCGGGCGTCAGGAGGGGAGAGAGGAGAGGCTGGCAGGCGGGCCCGGGAGGTCAGAGAGAGAAAGGGGGAGGGCGCGTGCGCGGGGCTAGCGGGCTGGCCGAGTGGGCCGGCCGAGTAGGCTTTCGGCCCAGATCCCCTTTTTAATTCTTTTTGCTTTTTCTTTTTATATAACTACAGCATTAGTATTTGCGTCATTTTATACACCAATTTTGCTCCAAAAATTCTGAAATTTTTACAGGGGCTTCCAATTGATGTATAGGACCTACTGTAGAAGTTTGAAATGATTTGGGGCTTGTTTGACCTGGTCTCTAGTTCAACTCCAAGTTTGACCTAATTCGGGGTTTCAACTTCAACTAGGTCTAACATTCCTCCAAAAATTTTGAAGTTTTTCAAAGAGCTAGTGTCCTCAATTTTTTGGCGGTTTGAAAGATTTGGGAGATTTTTATCTACGGGGGCATTACCTGACCTCCTAACCCTAATCCTGCTTCGCTAGGGTTTTGAATCCGAACGTTTTCGTCAAGTTGGCAAGGCTCGAAGCTTTCAGGAGGGGAACTCTAGAGGGATGATCCCACTAGGACCCATCTTCCTCCACTTATTATTGTTGGTGTTGATGTCGATACTTCAAATAAGTTGATTGGTGTTTGCAAAAAATTTCACCGAGGATGAGATATGTACATATTCTATAAAGTAAAATTGATATACAACTAAGTTTAAGCAAGGTGTGGGTGATGATGATGACATGTATGCATGAATGCAGGGCGAAACCCTAATCGTTAAGTTTGGGTGTTACAGAACCTACCCCCCTTAAGAAGATCTCGACCCGAGATCTCTAACGGTCGACAAACAATGCTGGAAATTCAGTCCTGAGCCAATCTTCATGTTCCCATGTAGCTTCATCTTCAGTGTGGTTGCTCCATTGTACCTTGAAGAACTTGATGGTGCGACTCCGGGTTTTGCGCTCGGCTTCATCGAGAATACATACCGGGTGTTCTCGATATGTAAGATCTTCATGTAGTACCTCCATTTCAGGGTTGACCTTCGTCTCGGGGACGCGATGGCAAGCTTTTAACTGGGACACATGGAAAACATCGTGCATCCGAGACAGCCAAGGAGGTAATTCCAACTGGTATGCCACGGTTCCTCGTTTGGCTAGGATTCGATAAGGACCGATATAACGAGGAGCTAGCTTTCCTTTCATTGCAAAGCGGTGGACACCTCTGAATGGAGTGACCTTGAGATACACGCTATCCCCAATCTAAAAGGTGACTTCCCGGCGATGAGGATCGGCATAGCTTTTCTGCCTGGACTGAGCTTCGCGAAGACGTTCTCGTATGAGTTGAACTAGATCTTCGGCTTCTTCAATCAGATTAGGTCCAAAGAATTGCCTCTCGCCGGTCTCGGACCAGTTTAGTGGAGTCCTACATTTCCGTCCATAGAGCACTTCAAAAGGGGCCATGCCGAGGCTGGCTTGATAGCTGTTATTGTAGGCAAACTCTGCATATGGCAAGCAATCTTCCCAATTAGAACCCAATGTGAGAGCACATGACCTCAACATATCCTCAAGAGTTTGATTTGTCCGCTCAACTTGACCTCCGGTTTCAGGATGAAAAGCGGTGCTAAAAGACAGAGAAGTCCCCATAGCCTCGTGTAAGCATTTCCAGAACCGGCTGGTGAATTGGGCGCCTCGATCTGAAACGATCCTCTTGGGAACACCATGGAGACAAACAATCCGGGCGATATACAACCTTGCTAGGTGGCTCACTTTATGTGTTGTCTTCACGGGGATGAAGTGAGCGACTTTGGAAAGGCGATCCACAATCACCCATATCGCATCATTGCCCTTCGGGGACTTCGGTAAACCTACCACAAAATCCATACCAATCTCTTCCCATTTCCACTCGGGAATAGGGAGTGGCTGAAGTAGGCCCGCTGGTCTCTGATGTTCGGCCTTCACACGACGGCACACATCACACTCGGCAACATATTGGGCAATCTCCCGCTTCATTCGGGTCCACCAAAATCGGTGATGGATGTCTTGGTACATCTTAGTACTGCCTGGATGAATGGCCAACGGGGAGTTATGTGCTTCATGAAGGATTAGGTCCTTTAGCTACTGGTCCTTGGGCACCACGAGTCGTTTTCCGAACCACAGTACTCCATCCTTATCTTTGGTGAAACAGGTCGTTGTTCCGTCCTTCACTTTTTCTCGGATTTTCTGCATACCAACATTTTGAGCTTGGGCAGTTTTGATTTGGTCTTCTAAGGATGGTTTTACCTCAAGAGTGGCAAGGGTACCTTGCTCAACCATCTCCAGATTGAGTCGCTGAAATTCTACATGGAGTGGTGGTTGTTGCTCCATAATCATGGTGTTGTTGCAATAAGCTTTCCGGCTAAGTGCATCGGCAACGACGTTGACCTTACCGGGGGTATAATTTAAACCCAAGTCATAATCCTTGATGAGCTCAAGCCATCTCCTTTGGCGAAGGTTCAGATCTGGTTGGGTAAAAAGGTACTTTAAACTCTTATGGTCCGAATAGATTTCACAGCGATTACCGATGAGGTAGTGCCGCCAGATCTTGAGAGCATGCACCACAGCTGTCACGGACCCGGGAATTACATATGGTTAGGGGAACGAATGGTCGCCAAGGGCCGAAGGACCAGTCGACCTGGTGGCACGGTACCTGGGCCGTACTCACCGAGGCGAAGTGATCCGACACCTGACCAACGCAAGTCGGCCGGAAGCGACTAGACTTCCCAGAACCACATATGATTCCCTGATCCGGTGGAGGTTTAGAGTCGTTCCCGAATGCTACCAGGCAAAACAAGGTCGGAGGAGCCCGGCGACTCTACCCACACCCTAACCTAGCTCGGAAGCTAGTGGGTCGCTCGAAAGCCCGGTAGAATACACCCACACCCTGCCTGGCCGGCACAGCATCTCAGCCAGCGGGTCACTCAACCGATTCCTGCTCGGCCTAGTAATAAGAGGAATAGCCGTAACCCTTCACGGCACACCCATACGCTTCATATCATACACGCATTGCATATGGGCAGCTCGAATAACCAATTGGATATCACAACAAAGCACTAAATTATGATAATAAAACTAGTTGTCTGCATCGGACTATAAGATTACATCAATCGGTCATAACCGGAAACACATCCAAGTACGGAGTAATTAAATGACAGCGGAAGAAAAGTAAGTGAGTCCCACAGCGGCGCGTTGACCGCTGACCAAAAGCCACAAAAAACCCCTGAGTCGATAGCCAACCAAGGAAAACGGAAGCTAGGCGGTATTGAAGTAATCCTCGACCACTGGCTCACCTGCAATGATCTAGGAATATCCTAGGTGAGTACGAAGGTACTCGCAAGACTTATTCGTGCTTGATTAGATGTCCTACACGTACTAGTATAACCAAAAGTAAACATGGTGCAATTCTAGTTAGCAAGGTATAATCATACGAGCAATTCACTGGCAAGAGAAAACATATCATGGGAGACCACTACCAAACCAGATCTTAGGCAACTTAATTGAGGAACGTGATGGTACCCACTAGTCACATGTGCACCTCAAAATACAATTACGATGGCTCTCACTTGCCATCGCCCAACTACTTGGGACAGAACATATCTCCACATTGACAGTGAACCATCACGACCACACATTCATTTGATCTCTCGGATCATTACCGGCAACCGATCACCCTGAGTGTAAAGAGTGCCTTATACCTTGGAGGTTATAAGGCTCCAAGGGTCTTAGTCTTACCTCAACTACACCCTAGCCTCGATGCCGCTAACATCCACGCGTGACAAGGGGAGTAATCACGATAGAGTCACCTCAGGGTTGGTATCGTGACAATCTTCTTACACCTGGTCGCAACAAGCATTCCAAATGATACCAACTTTATCCATCGGACACTTTCCCTTCGGCTCTCATGTCACAGACCCGGAATTGCATATGATTAGGGGAACGCGAAGTCGTCAAGGACCGAAGGACTCGTCAGCCCGGTGGCACGGTACCTGCGCCATACACACCAAAGCGGAACGATCCGACACCCGCCACGTGCGAGCCGGCCGGAAGCGACCAATCTTCCCGGAACCACATACGATTCCATGATCCGGTGAAGGTTCAGAGTCGTTCCCAAATCCTACCACGACAAGCAAGGTCGGAGGAGCCCGGCGATTCTACCCACACCCTAACCTAGCTCGAAAGCTAGTGGGTCGCTCGAAAGCCCGGTAGAACACGCCCACACCCTGCCTGGCCGGCACAGCATCTCAGCCAGCGGGTCACTCCACCCACACCTGCTCGACTTAGTAGAAAAAGGTACAGCTTCGACTCTTCACGGCATACCCATACACTTCATATCATTCACACATTGTGCAGGGGCAGCCTGATCTAACAACCCGGATATCATCACAAAGCTCTACAATACGATATTACTAATAACAGTCCACGATGGGACAACATATTACATCAGTCGGTCATATCCGAAAACATATCCGAGTACGGAGTAATTAAACAGCAGCGGAAGAACAGTAAATGAGTCCCACAGCGGCATAGTGACCGCTGAACAAAAACTACAACCCATCCCATGAGTCGAACACTACCGAGGAAAACACAAGTTCAGGCATCATTGAAATATTCTTCGACCACCGGCTCACCTGCAAGCTCTAGGAATAACCTAGGTGAGTACAAACGTACTCGCAAGACTTATTTGTGCTTGATTAAATGTCCTACGCATACTAGTGTAGCAACAATTAAACATGAATGCTTCTCAGAGTAACAATATACAGGTTAATAACATAATATTAACCAGATTAAATAAGGACAGGCTAAGTAACAGTCTAACTCAGGATACAAACATGTCGTAAACAAGTCACCACGAGATCAAATCAGCAAATCCAAATCCATTGGGGCAGCCCATGAGTCCAATCCAAATCAATCCATTAAACATCATCCAATTCAATTAGGGCAGCCCCTAAATCAAATCCAAATTGATCCAATCCACACATGTTCATTTTAATCTCTCAAACCACTACCGACAACTCAACTCCTGCAGACATAGTGAGTGCATAACAGTTTGGAGGTAGCGAGCCTCCAAAGTGCATGTAGGCTTACCCCAGCTATCCTCAGTGTTGGTTCTCGCTAGCGTTCCCGTGTGATAAGGGATGGTGACACGCTGAAGATAGGGTTGGTGTGACGACAAAACTCTACTTACTCCTGGGTCGCCATCAAACTACGATGAACACCAACCGTACCCATTGTGCACGCCCTCGGCTCTCACAACTCACTTAACCATTTAGTTGAAGAGCCATCAGATGTTCTCGACGTAAGACACATCCTACACATGCTAGTGTACGCAACTTTGCGGCGATTCACAGATAAACATTCATACACATAGCACATATACAAAAGGGCATACACAAGAGTACGGAAGGTAAAGATGCAACAAGCTCTGCTTGCCTTGTTCGGGTTGTTCCTGATCTTGAGGGGAGCTGTAAGCCGGGTGGTCGCCTTCTTCGGGCTCTGATGCGAGCGATACCGGAAAATAACAGTAACGAAATACTTAACAACCAGCATGTATGCATGAATGTCTGATGAAGGATGCAGGTGTCTAGGTTGACTAGTGGGTGTCAAGGAGTTATTATTACGCGCATGATCCTAGGTTAGCTCATCGGAGGCTCGGGGGTGTAGCTAGAATGCATGCATGACTCGTTACGGTGCTCCGATGAGTTAGGGTTGACGCCGCATGTGAGGGCACATGGTACTAATGCTAACGGGGTTGGTAGGGTGAGGGTAAGCCGAAGCATGAGTTCAACACAATGGGAATCGTCTGATTCGGAGTTACGATCATCGGATTAGGGTTTGTGCCGATCCGCGACAAAAAGACTAACGAGTGTGGTATAGGGTGATACATGCTGAACCTAGGTACTGGTTCTACCCAAGGAGTGGGGTATAGTTCATGCGAGGACGGGTTAGAGCTATGATGATGACCTAACGTGTGGGTGCGTTAAATCGTTTTAGTCCTAAGTTAGGAGTAAGGTGGTAGTTTTTAGTTGACGACTATACTCCAAGGGTGTGCATGTTGAAAGCATGATGGGTGATGCCGAGGAACTAAGACTACTTGCATGGTTTACGTTCGACTTGTCGAGACTATATGCGACGATATATGCATGCATAATATGTTAGGGTGCATTGGTGAGTTAGGGTTTACGCCGTTAGCGGCGGGACATGGCAAATAGGTTAAATATGTTAATATCAGGATGAGAATACGAAATACGAGTTCAATGCCATGGGAATGGTGTAATTTAGGGTTACGATCGTCGAGTTAGGGTTTATCGACGCATGGCGATAACAGGAACTAACAACTCGCATCGTAAAATGACTTCCCGTGCATGTGTCAATATTAAGAATCTAATTGGACCAGACTGTAGGGTATCTCGCAAGGTCTCCGAAACTATCCAACTTGCCGAAATCGGAGCTACGATCGCGAAGCTAGGGCCTTTCGACCCTCGACCGAAGCAAAATACTAAACCCTACATATCCTACTGTGCATGTGCTCAAATCAAGGTTTTGTTCCAGCCAAGTTGTAGGAAATCTCGAGAGGTTTCCGAATATATAAAATTTGTCGAATTTGGACTTATGGTTTGAAAGATATGGCCGTTTGAATTTTATCAGAAAACCTAACCCTAACTGCACGAAAACCTAATTGCTAAAGCTACCCGACGGCTACCCCGACTCAAAACCTAAATATTACGCGTACCCAATGAAGACCACGCTAACCCTACCCAGATCCGGCCCAACTGACGCCTGTGGCCCACATGCAGTGCTGACTGGGCAGCTAAATCCCAGTCAGCTGCCTACTGGGCAAGCTGGACCAATGGGAGGGCGCCACCTCGCACCTCTTTTTCTCCTTTCTCTCTCACACTCTCTCTTCCCTTCTGGCCGACTGGAGCAAGGCTCGGACAAGGCGGCGCCCTCGCCGGAGTTGGTCGGGAAGACGCTCGGGGCACGTCGGCTTCGGGGATGAGGAGGGGGAGCACCGGAGCTTACCCAGGAGGAGGTGTCCGGTCGTGGGGAGGCGGAGGGAGCCGGGAGGGGAGCTGGCGACGGGGCAGACGGCGGAGATGACCGGAGCGACGTCGCCGGAGATCCTCGGGCAAGGATCTGCAACCGAGAAGAAATAGGGGCGTTAGGGGGGGCAAGGGTAGCTCGGGAAGGAGAAAAGAGGAGCGGGGAAGCACTGGTTGAAAGTGCATCCACTCCCATGGAGCTTGGAAGGATGGCTATCTTGCCCCAGAGTTTGGTTTTGATGGTTATTGGCAATCCTCACCTGTGTCTAATGTTTTGCAATGAGTGTGAACAGGGATTAGATGGACAGGTGAAAGCTGAAGTGAGACAACTGTTGATGATGAGCCCTAAAAAGAGCAAGGAACTGGGAAGGTCAGAAGGACCAGCTGAGCTAGGTTCCTGAGGCACAGTTGCGAGGAAGCCGAGGCTGTGCTCGAGGGCAAGCGAGGTGATGGTTGCTTGATGGAGTTCAAGGGCCGTGAATGCAAGCTTGATAAGTCCTAGAGGAGCTAGGAAGCTGGTGGATCAGGACCAAGGGTTCTCTGTGCGTCTACAAGGGCAGTCGTCTTCGGTGAAGAAGCTTGGAACCAGTGCCAAGGGTCTAAGCGAGCTGGTCAGGGACTTTGGCGAGGTCATTGCTCTCTGGTCAGTTGTAGGCTTGTAGTGAGCCGGCCAGAGTTGTGCTCAGGTGCTGCCTGAGGCAACCGAGTCCACCTGAGTTTGGCATCTGAGGCTCAGGTGGGTAGCTCAGCCGTGGCTAGTAGGTTACCAGAGGTGCTCGTTAGCTGAGTCTCAGATAGGTTAGGTCTGGTGGCTCTTTGTCTGACGTGGCATGAGGGTAACGGCTAGCTGCCAGGGACCCTATAAATAGGGAACCTGGGGAGGTTTTCAATCTCGAACCTTTACCCAACCTTTGCCTCTAACCCGAAAGCAACCTGTTGAGAAAGAAAGAGCTCTAGTCTCCAAGTGAGTGTTGCCTGCGTGCATCCATCGTGAGAGTGAGTTACTTAGTCCTTCAGGTGTAATCTTCGAGGTACTGGTTCCTCCAAGAGTGGGAGTGCTCTTGGAGTTGGTGAGCAAGCCAAGTCTTGTGTGGCTGCCACCAAGAGTCTGTGAGGGCGATTCGGGTCTGCCTGTCTTGCAGCAGCAAGATAAAAGGATTCCACACAAGAAAGGTACTCGAGGAAAGAGCACGTTTTGGTGCCGGCTGTGAGAACAGCTTCCTCAACGGAGACGTACTGCTTCGCAAGAAGTAGGAACTTCGGTAAAACAAATCATTGTGCGCTTTATTTTCTGTCTTGTGATCAGCTCATTCTTATTCTGATATCTATGTATACTTAGATCACTAGAGCACCTTTATTTGTTGCACACTAACTGAGTTTCCTCACCTGAGACTCAGTTAGCTCCTGCTAAAGCTAGTACCTTTCCTGTTCACATCATCTGATGCACTCACCTGACTCTCATACCTGAGACTCAGTTAGCTCTGAATATAACTTGCTCTACATCAGCTGAGTTTTCTATCTGAGTGTCTGGTGTTTATCTGATATATCTTGCTGAGTCTCAGTTACGTACATCAGTTGCATATATTTTCTCTAGGATTGACCTATCTCCAGAAGAGAAACCCATTAGGCATTTTAATTTCTAGAGCCGACCTATTCACCCCCCTCTAGTCGACTCCTGAGATCCCTTTCAAGTGGTATCAGAGCCTCGTTGCTCATAATTGGCTTAACAGCCAGAGTCTAAAGGATGTCGAACTATGAGGGTAAAGTTCCTATGTTTGATGGTACTAATTATGCCTTTTGGAAGTGGAAGATGCAAATGCATCTTACTGCACTTGACCCAGATGTATGGAAGATTGTCACAACAGGTCTTGATGTGATTGATGAGAGCAATCCCACTGATCAAGAGAAGATCAGCATCAAGAACAATGCTAGAGCTGCCAATGCTATCTATATGGGACTGCAAGAGCATGACTTCAATCGTGTCTGCACCTTTGAGGAAGCCAGAGATATATGGTTCACACTTCAGGCCATCTATGAAGGTAGTGACACGTTGAAGAGGTCCAAGAAAGATGTGCTGGAGCATGAACTTGACAACTTCCATTACCAACCTGGAGAGGACATCAATTCCATCTTCACAAGACTTACCATGATCACTAACCAGCTGAAAGCCCTTGGGTCCAACAGAGTGGAAGATGGAGATGTGATCAAGAAGTTCCTCTTTGTGCTTCCCAAGCCTTATCACACTCTGCGTCTGATGATGAAAGAAAAGGATGGCTTTGACAGATTAAAGCCCACAGATGTCCTTGGTAGAATGCTCACTCATGAGATGGAGCTAAATCACTCCAAGAAGCATGCTATCACCTCTGGGAAGAACAAGGACATAGCCCTCAAGGCAGTGGCCACTCACAGGGACTCAAGTGATGAAGAAGAAGATCCAGATGAAGAGATGTCCACTGATGAGGAGAATGAGCTTGCCATGCTTACTCGGAACTTCAGAAAGTTCTATCGAAGGAAGAAGTTCTCAGGCTCAGCTGATAGATTCAAAGGGAAGAAGCAACTCAGTGACAAGAAGTGCTTTGAGTGTGGTGACTCAGGACATTTCATTGCTGACTGTCCCAAAAAGAGCAAGAGACAAGAGGATGGCAAGTACAAGAAGAAGGAGATCATTGTCAAGAAGAAGTACAAAGAAGGGAAGCCTCCCATATTCAGAAAGAAGAAGACCTCTGCTGCCAGAGCTTATGTGGGACAAGCCTGGGTCTCAGATGACTCAGAGTCAGAGGAGGAGTCAGAGGAAGAAACTGAGCTTGCTGGGTTAGCCATCTGTGTCCCAGGTGGATCTCTCAGGAGTCCAACTGAGCCAGGAGAAGACTCAGTAGAAGACTCAGTTGGGTCACTCAGCTGCGCACCCGAGTCAGATTCTCTCTTCGACAAGGATGCAGATCCTACATATGCTGAGACTCCAGCCCTATGCCTTATGGCTAAAGGCAGCAAGGTAATGACTGAGGATGACTTCCCTGATTATGCTCAACTAATGGATATTCTTGACAGGACAGAGAAGCTCCTTCGGAAAGAGAGAAAAGAAAACATCTCTCTCAGGGACAAAACTAACTGACATGCAGGTGTCCCTTGATAATGCACAAGATGCTAAGGCAGATCTTGATGAGGAGGTTTACTTATTGCAGGAAGCTCAAAACAAACTTAAGCTATCACATGAGCTCCTAATCTCTGAGCATGATAAACTCAAAGAAACTCACTCATCTTGCACTGCTGTTACACCTGATGCAAATCCTCCTACTGTTATAGAAACCTGTTTAAACTGTGCATCTCGCATCAATGCTATTACTTCTAGTACAGTGTTTGTTGTAGATTCATCCAGTGAATCAAGCACTTCAACTGCTACTAACTTTGTTGATGCAGCAAAGTACAATGAGCTCAAGGAGGAGCATGAAGAGCTAAAAAGGCTCATGAGAATAGGCCTATGCAGTGCTAACATAGGCATGCAGAACTTTGCTAGGCTTCAGTCCACCTTAGTACTAAAGAATAATGGTACAAGGGGACTTGGTTTCACTCCTGCACTTATAAAGAACAAGTCTTCATATACTCCCTCTGCTACTAACAAGAAATACTTGCAGAATCACTTTGTTCCTCAGAAAGGGAAATATGATACTAACTCTCTTGCAGGAAACCATCGAAAGACAGATGATTATGTGAAAATTCCCTCTAATCCAAGCTATGTGCTTAAGACAGGGAAAAAGGGCAAGCCTGAGGCAATATATGTTGGACCCTGGAGTAGGTACAAGAAGGTACCAAGCATTTGGGTACCAAAGTCAGTAGTCACCTGTGTCTCAGGTGACTCACTCGGTTGGGTACCGAAGTCAGGGAAAGCCACCTGTAACTCAGGTAGCTCACTCAGGTGCAATGCAAATTTGCTAACCCCTCCATCTGAGTTTGCAGGAGATAAGAATCTGAGAAAGATTCAGAGGTTCTCTAAGCTTTCTAAAGCCATAGCTGCTAAGAACCCTAATGTTAATCTTATTCCTGCTATTGATGCTTACAGTAAGAGACCTGCTAACTTGGGAACCAAAGCTATTTGGGTTCCTAAGTCTCGAAACTAATCGTGCAGGGCTCTGCCTCCAGTGGAACAAAATGGGTCATGGATAGTGGCTGCACACAGCACATGACTGGAGGCAAAGAGCAGTTTTCTGAGATAAGAAAAGATAACCTTCCCTGCAAGTATGTCAACTATGCTGATGATTCAAGAGGCAAGGTATTGGGTTGTGGTAAAATTGCTATATCTCAGGAACATTCTCTTACTAAAGTAATGCTTGTTGAGTCTATTTCATATGATCTCTTATCTGTTTCTCAATTATGTGATGCTGGAATGAAAGTCACATTTTATCCTAAAGAGGTCTATGTCCAGAAACTAACAGATGACTCACAAGTTTTCAAAGGCTATCGAGTAGATAAGCTATATCTTGTAGATTTTCAGGATCAAGAAGCAGCTGTGCCATGTTGCCTTATAGTCAAAGCTCAGTTAGGCTGGCTGTGGCACAGGAGGCTAGGTCATGTGGGAATGAGGCTGCTGAACAAACTCAGTAAAGAAGAACATGTCCTAGGCCTGAAGCAGATCCAATTCAACAAAGACAAGCCATGCTGTGCTTGTCAGGCTGGAAAGCAAGTTGGAAGCCCTCATCCACCCAAGAACATCATGACCACTACTTCTCCATTCGATCTCATACACATTGATTTGTTCGGTCCAACCACATATGAGAGCATTGGAGGTAACAAGTATGGTTTTGTTGTTGTAGATGACTTGTCACGTTTCACTTGGGTATTTTTCTTGAAGGACAAGTCACAGGTGTACAAAAGGTTCAAGCACCTCATTGTCAGAGTTCAAAATGAATGGAACATCAACTTGAAGGCAGTGAGAAGTGACAATGGGACAGAATTCAAGAACTCAAGAGTTGAAGCCTTCATGGACAAGCATGGGATTAAGCATGAGTTCTCTGGTCCCTATGCACCACAGCAGAATGGAGTGGTGGAGAGGAAGAACAGGACCCTGATAGAGATGGCAAGAACACTGCTGAGTGAGTACAAAACACCAGCAAGGTTTTGGGCTGAAGCTGTGAATACTGCCTGCCACAACATCAATAGACTATATCTTCACCCTCTCCTAAAGAAGACACCTTATGAGCTGCTGACCAACAAGAAGCCAAACGTCTCCTACTTCAGAGTATTTGGTTGTAAGTGCTATATTTTGAAGAAAGGCAAACGTCTCTCTAAATTTGAATCCAAATCCGATGAAGGAATATTTGTTGGATATAGCTCAGAATCTCACACCTACAGAGTCTTTAACACCAACACTAAGGTTGTTGAAGAAGCTGTAGATGTGACATTCGATGAATCTAACGGCTCACAAGATGGGCAAGTTGCTAATGATATTTCAGGGAAGGTAGATATACTTCACAAGTCAACAGGTGAAGTCAGGCCCCAAGTTGAGGAGCAAGCTTCATCTGGAGTTACAAATCTACCTGACCCAGCTGATGAGCAGGATGAAGTCAATGGCATTGAGTTCGAGTACAACCCAGCTAATGATCTATTGGACTCAGAAGCCTCCATGCACCCAGCTGAGTCTCAGGAAGAGCCAACTGAGTCACAGATACACTCAGCTGACCCACTTCCAGCTGTGACTCAGGCGGCTGACCCAGAACCCCCTGTGATCAGCAGGCTGCAGAAGGATCACCCTGTAGACCAAATCATTGGTGCCATTAATAGGGGAGTGACTACTCGTTCTCGTATTGCTAACTTTTGTGCTCACTACTCTTTTGTTTCCACCTTTGAGCCTAAAAATGTAGGTGAAGCTCTGTCTGACTCAGACTGGATCAATGCTATGCATGAAGAGCTGAACCAATTCTACCAGGCAAAACAAGGTCGGAGGAGCCCGGCGATTCTACCTACACCCTAACCTAGCTCGGAAGCTAGTGGGTCGCTCGAAAGCCCAGTAGAATACGCCCACACCCTGCCTGGCCGGCACAGCATCTTAGCCAGCAGGTCACTCAACAGATTCCTGCTCGACCTAGTAATAAGAGGAACGGCCTTAACTCTTCACGGCATACCCATACACTTCATATCATACACACATTGCATATGGGTAGCCCGAATAACAATTTGTATATCGCAACAAAGAACTACGATACGATAATGGTACTAGCTGTCCACATTGTGGACCAATATTACATCACTCGGCTATAACCGAAAGTTTTAGTCGAATCCATAAAGTAAAACGAGTAGCAGCGGAAGAAATAAGCAAGACCCACAGCGGCGCGTCAACCACTGTCCAAAATATTCCCACAATAATCCCACAAGTCGAACACTACCGAGGAAACCACAATTTCAAACGTCGTCGAAAAAGTCCTCGACCACCGGCTCACCTGCAAGCTCTAGGAATAACCTAGATGAGTACAAAAGTACTCACAAGACTTATTCGTGCTTGATTAAATGTCCTACACATGGATTTACTACAACAGGAATAAACATGATGCTTCTCAGGGTAACAAGATACAGAATCAAGAAACATGGCATAAACAATGTGAAGGGAGGACAGGTAGGCAACATGGTAAGAGGGAAACATAATAGGCAGCCTATACCCCAAGTGATACACTAATCAAACTACGGCATGAAAGCATTTAGCATGACATTCCAATTTCCTTAGGGACCACACGTTCCCAAAGGACCACACATTCGTCAATTGTCATATTCAACTTTTCTCTCGAACCGTTATCGGCAATACATCCCCATGAGGATAACGATGTGCCCTCCACCAGAGGTAGCTAGTCTCCCAGTGACCGGGACTCACCAATTCGATAAACTCATGGCAGAGATTCCGATAACGTTCACCCGTGACAGGGGGAGTAATACAATGAAATCACCTCAGGTTGGTATAGCGACAACACAACTTCAAACACCGGGGGTCGCTCCTATAGCTTCAATTAATACCAACTTTATTCATCGTTACTCCACCCTCGGCTCTCGCATCTCACTTATCTCAATTTCAGTAGATAGAGTATTCAAGTTCAATCCTTGACTACACGGGGTACAATGCACCGCAACCCTAGCATGCTAGTTTGGCGCATTTGATCACAACGTAAACAAGCAAACACATGGAATAATGGTGAACATATAATAAAATGCAACAAGCTCTGCTTGCCTTGGTCACAGGGTTCCTGATCTTGCGTGGAGTCGTAAGCCGGGTGGTCTCCCTCTTCAGGCTTTGTTGCAATTAACACGAACACCGGAAAAGAAACGATAAAAGATAATGAGTTCAGCATGTATGCATGATGTACAATGCTAGATATGCATTACTATAGTGACTTAAGGACGTTTGAATCCTAGGGCAATCCAATTTCCTAGAGGGGATTGATAGAGGCCGCGTTGAAACCCTAATTTTATACGCATGTCATGGTATGCGGTGGTAAGGTTTGGGGTTGGAGGCTTCTAGCCGGAATAGATGGTCATGGTTTGAAGTGTAAGTAGTAAAGAAGTTTCAGAGATACAACCCTAACGCCGCTGAAAAACATTTGATTTGGAGCTACTATCACGAGCTAGGGTTTATCGACAAACGTCGCATACGAGGGGGAAACTAGGGCTTACGCCAAATGGTTGAGATCTCAATTGGAGTTCTGGAAATTGTGGTTGAACTAAATCGTAGAAAATTTCACGAGCTTTCCAATGATATAAAACTTGTAAATTTTGATGGCATGGGCCAAAAGTTACGGACTATCGAAGATTCGTACGAAAAGATCGCATCTAATTCAACTTTAAATTGGGTTGGTGCATCATTACAAATTTTGAAATTTGATTCCAGCCAAAATGTAGAGAATTTTACAAGGTTTCCAGAAATATAAAATTTGCCCAATTTGGAGTTATGGTTTGAAGGTTATAGCAGTTTGAAATCTTACCCGAAATGGAAATCAACCCTAACCTTAATTTTCCTTTTTTGGCCAGACCTAAAAATGCTAAGCGCACCCGAAGCAGATCTACACCAAAACTCCCACCCTTAACCGCATCCGACTGACAGACGGGCCCGGGTGGCAGGGCTGACTGGGCTCGGGGGATCTCGGTCAGCTGCTGACCGGGCGTGGCCGGCCAACCGGGAGCAGCCACGGCACCCCCTTGCTCCACCTCAGCATCGAGGTGGCCGGGGACTCGGGTGGGGCGGCGCTCCTCACCGGAGCATTGCTGGAAAGGTGGCCGGGGGCTCTGGGGGCCACGGCGGGTCTAGGGGAGAGCGGCGGAGGCACGGGAGGCTCACCCCGGGCTCGTTGTGGTGCTCGAGGAGGACTGAGAAGGCCGGAAGGGGGCCGACGACGGCGATGGGTGGTGGCGGAGCTCGGTCGTCGGTGGCGAGGTTGCTCCGGCCCGGATCTGCAAGGGAAAGTAGGGGAGGAAGTTAGGGGAGGAGATGGAGATGCCGGAGAGCGAGAAGATGGAGCCTAACGAGGACCAGAACGGCGGCGATTCCTTGTCGGAGTTCGGACCGGAGAGGAGGAAGAATGCGGCGGCGGGAGCTTCGGCTTCGTCACCGGTGGGTTTCCGGGCTTCGACCTGCGAGGAGGAGAAGTGGGTGAGGTCCGGGAGAAGATGGGCTAGCTCGGGAGAGACCGCGGCGGCGGCGCGAGCTCACGGCCGGACTCGGGGAAGAAAGGCGGGGAGCTTCGGCAGTGGGGGTTCTAGGGTTTGGAGTGGGGAAAAGGGGAGGAGGAGGAGGCGGTCCAGACCGGGGCCTTAAATACGGCGGCCGGTCGGAAGGGGGGGCTGTCGGAGCGGCCACCGCTCACCGAGGCCAACCGGCGTCGGGGACGTAGGAGGCGAGCGCTGGCAAGCGGGGCCCAGGCGTCAGGAGGGAGAGAGGAGAGGCTGGCAGGCGGGCCCGGGAGTCAGAGAGAGAAAGGGGGAGGGCGCGTACGCGGGGCTGGCGGGCTGGCCGAGTGGGCCGGCCGAGTAGGCTTTCGGCCCAGATCCCCTTTTTAATTCTTTTTGCTTTTTCTTTTTATATAGCTACAGCATTAGTATTTGCGTCATTTTATGCACCAAGTTTGCTCCAAAAATTCTGAAATTTTTACAGGGGCTTCCAATTGATGTATAGGACCTACTGTAGAAGTTTGAAATGATTTGGGGCTTGTTTGACCTGGTCTCTAGTTCAACTCCAAGTTTGACCTAATTCGGGGTTTCAACTTCAACTAGGTCTAACATTCCTCCAAAAATTTTGAAGTTTTTCAAAGAGCTAGTGTCCTCAATTTTTTGGCGGTTTGAAAGATTTGGGAGCTTTTTATCTACGGGGGCATTACCTGACCTCCTAACCCTAATCCTGGTTCGCTAGGGTTTTGAATCCGAACGTTTTCGTCGAGTTGGCAAGGCTCGAAGCTTTCGGGAGGGGAACTCTAGAGGGATGATCCCACTAGGACCCATCTTCCTCCACTTATTATTGTTGGTGTTGATGTCGATACTTCAAATAAGTTGATTGGTGTTTGCAAAAATTTTCACCGAGGATGAGATATGTACATATTCTATAAAGTAAAGTTGATATACAACTAAGTTTAAGCAAGGTGTGGGTGATGATGATGACATGTATGCATGAATGCAGGGTGAAACCCTAATCGTTAAGTTTGGGTGTTACAGGTACTTACTGAAGAAGACTTCCCTACCTATGAGGAGTTGATAGGTATTCTTGAAAAGAATGAGGCCGCCCTCATCAAGGCAAGAAGAGAAAATGCAGGTTTGAAGGACAAGCTAAAGGACCTCAATGAATCCTATTACAAGGTGATCGACGATCGAGAAGATCTCAGACTTGAGCATGAGAACAAGTCGATAGCATTTGACAAGCTTGAGACTACTTATTCTCTGGCCAAGAATCACGAGGAGCTAAAGTACCTTGACAAGGGGTCCCGATCTGCTAACCCTATTATCATTGGATCTTGCATTAACTGTGCTGCACGCATCTATGCTATTACTTCTAATAATGTTAATATTGATGATATGCCTGTCATTAACAATGTATGTGAAGCATCTTCATCATCTACTGCTATGGATGTGGCAAAGTACAATGAGCTAAATGAGGAGCATGAAGAGCTGAAAAGGCTCATGAGAAAAGAAAAGGTTTATGCATGGCTAACCTTGGCAGGAAAAATCTTGTGAGGCTTGAATTTGACATGATTCGTAGGAAAATTGGTAAAAGAGGCCTTGGCTTTACTCCTGCTTTCAATGAGAACAATTTGCCACTAATTCCCAAACTGTAACAGGGCTCTCAACCAGAGCTTTGTTAAGCAAACTGACATGAGAAGCATCCCATTTGATGGAAATGCCTCAAAGAAGCACGGGATCATCAAGATACGAAACAATCCTTCTTACGTGTTTGGGAAGAACAAAAATGCAACCTTGAGGCCAAGTTTATTGGTCCACAGTGCGAGAAGAAAAAGATCCTAGGAGTTGGGTGCCTAAGTCACTAATTGCAGTTGTAGTATCTACCTGTGATACAGGTGGGACTACAGATGGTGGTATAGCTGGTCCACACAAATATGTTACTGGTGAACTCACACCACCACGTGAGCTATCAAGGGATCTGGTTCACAGAAAGATCCAAATGTTCTCTCGCATTGCCAAGGCTGTTGTAGCCAAGAACCCTATGCATAAAACTATTGATGCTCGTTCTGCTTATAACAAATTTCTTGTTCTAACCTCAAGGGAACCAAATCTATTTGGGTCCTAAATCTAAGAACTGATCATGCAGAACGGTGCCTCCAGTAGCAACACATGCATCATAGATAGTGGATGCACTCAACATATGACCGGAGGTGATGACATTTTTGAGGAGATCCGCCATGACAACCTACCCTGCAAGTATGTAGTCTATGCTGACAACTCCATAAGGAAGGTAACAGGTCTTGGTAAAATTGCCATATCAAATGATCATGATCTCACTAATGTCATGCAACTAGAGGAAATTGGTTATAGCTTGCTGTCTGTATCACAGTTGTGTGATGTAGGCCATAAATGTCTATTTCTGCCACAGGAAGTTACTGTTTCTAGTTTGACTGACGATCACATTGTGTTTAAGGGTTATCGTGCAGAAAAACTTTATTTTGTTGATTTTTAGAATCAGGAAGCTGCACTACAATGTTGTCTCATCGTCAAGACAAATATGGCTTGGCTGTGGCACAGACGGCTCGGCCATGTTGGGATGAGGCTCCTGGACAAGCTTGGAAAGCGTGAACATGTCATAGGGCTTGAAAAGGTTAAGTTCATGAAGGACAGGCCATATAGTTCATGCCAAGCAGGAAAATAAGTTGGAAGTTCACATCCTCCCAAGAACATCATGACTACTACAGCTATATTTGAGCTCATCCACATTGACCTCTTTGGACCAACCACGTATGAGAGCATTGGTGATAACTCCTATGGGTTCATTATTGTTGATGATTTTTCTCGCTATACATGGATTTTCTTTTTCAAGGATAAAATAGAGGTCTAATCTCATGGTGAGGGTGCAAAATGAGTGGAACATGAACCTCAAGAAAGTGAGAAGTGACAATGGCACTGAATTCAAGAATTCAAGGATTGAGGAGTTCCTGAATAGGCATGGAATCAAGCATGAATTCTCAAGTCCATATACTCGTCAACAAAATGGTATTCTTGAAAGGAAGAATTGCACACTGATAGAGATGGCAAGAACCCTACTGGATGAATACAAGACCCCAACTTGCTTCTAGGCTGAGGCTATCAACACTGCATGCCACACCATCAATCGGCTCTATCTTCATCCACTTCTCAAGAAGACTCCATATGAGTAGCTAACCAAGAACAAGCCAAACATCTCCTACTTCAGAATATTTGGTTGTAAGTGTTACATTCTCAAGAAGGGTAGATGTCTTTCTAAATTTGAGGCCAAATCTGATATAGGCATTTTTCTTGGTTACTCCCTCGCCTATAGAGTATTTAACAACTCCGCAGGGGTTGTTAAAGAATCTTGTGACGTGGAGTTCAATGAATCTCATGGCTCCCAAAGAGGGAAAGTTTCTAATGATACAGGTAATGCCACTCGGAGCCAAGACATCAAGAACAAGTCTGTTGGTGAGGTGAATCCAAAAGTACCTACTGCACCAAAGCTCAACCTCCTGCTCTTGCTCCTAATCAAGTACAAGCTCAGGGAGAGGAGGATGATGAATATAAAGTAGAGATCAAAATTAACCCTATAAATGCACAACTGGATGCTCATGAGTATCTGCATCAGCCAGCTGTACCATAGGAAGAGCCGGCTGTGGCACAGGCACAATCACCTATACCACGGAACACCTTGTGGTGCACCACCGGCTACAGAGAGATCGTCCTGTTGATCAGATCATCGGCGCATATAATCAGGGAGTTACCACTCGATCTTGTGTTGTAAATTTCTATGAATATTACTCTTTTGTTTCCACTGTTGAGCCTCAAGGACCCCGATTGGGTAAATGCAATGCATGAGGAGCTGAACCAGTTCACAAGTAATGAAGTCTGATCTCTTGTTGAGAGGCCCAAGAAGCACAATGTCATTGGCACAAAGTGGGTCTTTCGCAATAAGCAAGATGCAAAGGGGCTCGTGGTGAGGAACAAAGCAAGATTGGTTGCTCAAGGCTACACACAGATTGAAGGCTTGGATTTTGGTTAGATCTTTGCACCTGTGGCAAGACTTGAAGCCATCAGGATACTTCTAGCATATGCTGCTCACAACAACATCAAGCTCTATCAAATGGATGTGAAGAGTGCCTTCTTAAATGGTAAACTTGCTGAACTTGTGTATGTGGAACAAATCCCTAGATTTGAAGATACTAAGAAGCCCCATCATGTCTATGAGCTCCATAAGGCTTTGTATGGCCTCAAACAAGCCCCACGCACTTGGTATGATACACTCAAGGAGTTTTTCTTATTCATAATGGGTTTGCAATTGGGAAGGTTGACACAACACTCTTTACTAAAGTTAAAGGCAAAGATTTATTTGTGTGCCAAATATATGTCGATGACATTATATTTGGTAGTACTAACCATGTCACAAGTGATGAGTTCAGCAAGATGATGACAAAAAGGTTTGAGATGTCCATGGTGGGTGAACTAAGCTTCTTCCTCGGACTTCAAATCAAGCAATTGAAGGAAGGAACCTTTGTGAGCCAAGAAAAGTACACCAAGGACATCGTGAAGAAGTTTGGTATGGAAGGTGCCAAAACTATTCATACTCCCATGCAAACAAATGGTCACTTGGACATAAATATTAAGGTAAATCAGTTGACCAAAATGAGTTTAGGTCTATATTAGTTCTTTACTTTACCCCTGTGCATCTAGGCCTAATATAATGTTGAGTGTTTGCATGTCTCCTCGGCTCCAAGCTAATCCAAAAGAATGCTATAGGATGGCAGTTCGCAGAATTCTAAGATACTTGATTTATTCTTCAGGTTTTGGTCTTTGGTCTTTGGTACCAAAACGGTGTAAAGTTTGAGCTAATCGGCTATTCTGATAGTGATAATGCAGGGTGTAAGGTTGATAGAAAAAACACTTCAGGTACCTGCCAATTTCTAGGGCGCTCTCTAGTGTCCTGGTCATCCAAGAAACAAAATTCAGTGGCTCTTTCCACTACCGAAGCCAAAAATATAGCAGCTGGTAGTTTTTATGCTCAATTGTTATGGATGAGGCAGACCATGAAGGATTTTAACATATCCTTTTCACAGGTTCTCCTTTTCTGTGATAATGAAAGTGCAATTAAGTTAGCCAACAACCCTTTCCACCACCAAAGATCCAAACATAAAGATGTGAGGTATCACTTTTTAAGAGACCATGTAGCCAAAAGAGATATACAGCTATGCCATGTAAGGACCGAAGATCAACTAGCTGATATTTTCACCAAGCCCTTAGATGAAACCAAGTTCTGTGCTTTGCGGAATGAGTTGAATATCATTGATATCTCGAATCTAGAATGAGGAGAAGTTTGGCATCTTGTACATAACTCTGCATTCATGTCTGTTTGCTGCATTTGCATCTGTCGGACTTATCTGTACATCTCATCTGTAATAGATATCTGTAGTATAGATGTGTATGGATTTAGGGGGAGCATGCAAAGCCTAAGTTTTTCACCTCAGGATGTACATGGTTAATCCCACTGATCATTTCTGAGTTGCATCTTGAGATTCAACTCTATCTAGCTTTAGCTATGCTTAATTGTGTGTTTTTGGCAAGCTGGATTTGAGATGAATGTTTAAGGACCTCACTGATAGAATTAGTGCTTTTTTTCTCATCTATACTCTATCTCAGTGATCCTACTGAAAACTTATCACCTGTAGTATCATCTGTAGTACAGGTGAACACTTGAGAAAATCTAGAGGTTCTGCTAGGGTTTAGCATCTGTAGCACCTGTGATACGGAGGGCTCCCGATCTTCACGATTTGGACAAGGGGATAACTAGAAGGGCCTAGATGAAATCCCAAACCAACAACAAAACCCCAACGGGCAAGCCTTTGGAACTAGGACTCAAATCAACTCCTCCTCTCAATGAATGCCTCGATTACCATCCGGGGGCACACGCTGGTCCTTACAATCCAAAGAGATTACAAGGCCTAAGATGGAACTCCTAATCTAGAGGGATTAACCCTAGATGAGGAGCAAAGCTCTCTTAAGTTCTTAATATCAAGTCTAAACCCTAATTAGGGAGAGGTACGGGGTATTTATAGTCTAACCCGCCACTTAAGGGATTACATGGGCCGTGGCCCATTTTCCTGTGCGCAGGCAGATCCGGACTGTCCGGATTGGGGCCGGACTGTCCGGGTGGCTGGAGCGTCCGGGCTGACCTCCGGGCTGAACTCCGGGTTTTCCAGAGACGATCCGGACCCTCAGCCGGAGTGTCCGGGTTGAGGTCCGAGATTTCCAGAGGAGATCCGGACACTCAGCCGGAGTGTCCGGGCTGAGGTCCGACTCGGACCCGGAGGGTCCGGGCCTCAGCCGGACAGTCCGGCCCTTCTTCTTCAGTGGACGTCCGGAGGGTCCAAGGCAAGAGTCCGAGCGTGGTTGAGCTTGAAGATTGGAGTCCCTTCCTCGGTCCCGCTGCCCCGGGCATGGTTGGGCTTGATACTTGGCGCCTCTCTCTTGCTCCGACCTCTCTCCACCTTGGGCTTGGTGCTCTGAAATTGTCCCTTGGTTCCTTTGCCTTCCACCTTGGTCGGTCCTTGGTACCTTGGCATATTTAGAGTCAAAGCATTAGGTAGCAAACCAGTCAAGGTAGGATTAGATGGGCACGTGTAAAGGAGAAGATTCACCTCTTCATGCCATGTCTTGGCGACATAAGGATCCATACACGTGTCGCTTGGATTTGAATAGCTGGATAGAGTGTTGTCCATGGCGATGTCCGCATCATTGGATAGAGTGTTGTCCATGGCGATGTCCGCATCAACCTGCTGTGGTACCATCTATACTACATCTCTCGAGCGGTTTTTTTTAACTCTAGGTATAAAACCCTTGTCAGACAACGGTTCGTGTGGACCACATCATGACAGTTTTCTTTTCCACCTTGCTCGAGAAGTTTTCGCCTCTGTAGCCGTGCCGCTGCTCGTCGATCGTCTCTGTCAACTCTGGCTGCTCTCCTTCGCCGCCGCTGAGTTCAGAAGCATCTCTAAAGCTTCCTCAAGCTGTCCACCTTCTTTGTTTTCATGGTAACCTACTCATTCGCACTATAGCCATAGCAGTAGTGTAGGATTTTGTTGTTTAGTGCAAATCCGAGAATGTGGGAGTTAATCGGTGAAGATAAGGATAGTGGAGTTTATCTTAGAGGTGTAATCGAGATTCTGTTTGCTTAGATCATTCTATTTCTTCCAGAATCCTTCAATTGGTTGTCTAGGGCTTTTCCTCAACTGTTCCCAGATCTGATCTATAGTACAGCTAATCCTGCAGATTACTATATTCCTCGTTTACGTCCTCATCTATATTGCTTCGTTGTAATATAGTCGTGACACTTTCAACCATAGAATCGTGATTCCTCGTCTGCTCTAGGATTACTATCTCACCTTTATGCTTCTGTCCATCTCTTGTCTAGAGATGTCAGATCCGCCATTATGTCCACTGCAGCGGACTTGGAGTAGACAAGCCCGTTAGACGGGCATTAAGTGCACCGTTGGGGTGCTCACATGGGGTGCTCGGGGCTCCGGGGATCAGGGGCCCTCGAGCACGTCCCCCAGGCCGCTCCACCGGGCGGGGCACTCGGCATCCCAAGCGGGGGCCAAGTCGCCTTGGGTGCTCGGGGTGAGCCCCCGAGCACTTCTTCTTGGTTCATCCCGAGTGGGGGCCAAGTCGCCTTGGGTGCTCGGGGTGAGCCCACGAGCACTTCTTCTTGGTTCGTCCCGAGCGGGGGCCAAGTCGCCTTGGGTGCTCGGGGTGAACCCCCGAGCACTTCTTCTTGGTTCGTCCCGAGGCGGGGCCAAGTCGCCTTGGGTGCTCGGGAAGCACCCTTAAGGGGCGACTCGAGGCACCCCTCGATTAGCCGAGTGGGAACAGTGCTCGGGGTGGCCCCCAAGCACCTCTTCTTAACTCCTTCGTCCTTGACGACGAGGTGTCAAGTTGGGCCTCTGCCAGTGGTTTAGGAGACCCTTGTCCCTGTATCGCCGACAGTAGCCCCCAGTCCAGCCACCAGACGACGGCCCAAAAAAGGACGAGGCTGGGGGCAGGACCTTCACTCTATGGGCCAACAAAGACGCCGGCCCATTCAGAGTGCCAAATGGAGGAACCGCTCTGATTTTCATGCGACGTGGGGTGATGCGCAACTCTGCCGAACGAGGAAAAATGCATTGGTTTCCATGCGTCGTGGGGGGCGCGTCCTATCAGAGAAACAGAACAGACACCGCCGCCCACGTCACGAAATGGTTCAAATTCTTGATTGCTTCCTTGAAAAGCTTCGCCATTCTTGCGCTTCCTCAACTCCTTCGCCTCCTTGCGCAAACGCCTCCTTTCTTTTCATTGCGCCCTTTCACCTCCTTGTCTTCTTCGCTTCTACACCCTTTCGCCTCCTCATCTTCCATGCCACACCGCCGTCATGCAAAGATGCGAAAGGCATCATGCTCCTCCCGGCGTCCGCTGCCGTCGACGCCATCCTCCCCAAGTCCTGTCTCCTTAACGAGGAGAGCATGGACAGGCCACGGACGATGCTGGTCCCGCAGGGCCAGAGGGGGGCGGTGACGGTGAGGGCGGCCACGTACCCGCCGGATCCAAGACTGGAGGAGACGGTGATCTTCACCAGCTTCATTGCGGCGGGCCTGGTGCCGCCATTCTCCCCCTTCTTCCTCGAAGTGCAGTCGGAGCATGAGGTCCACCTCATTCATCTCTCCCCTAACTCCGTGGTGATGCTGGTGATCTTTGCCCATCTCTGCAAGATGTTCGTGGGGGTGACGCCTTCGGTGGACCTCTTCCGCCACTACTTCGTGCTCCGGTCGGCGGGAAAAAGCAGGGGCTCCGATAGGGTGGAGACTGCGGGGAGCTGCAACTTCCGCCTCCGGGAGAAGATAGGGGAGAGATACATTCCGCAGGAGGCGCGGAACAAGTGGGATGATTGGCGCAACCACTGGTGCTACATGTCCACCGACCCGCATGCCCGGTTTCTGCTTCCCGATGAGCTGGCACCTGCGCGCAAGAGGAAATGGGAGTTCCTCCCAGAAGACAACGACCAGCTGCGACCGGTCGTGGAGCGGATCGCGCAGCTGCAGGCCGCGGGTTTGACGGCGACCATGGTCGTCGACGATTTCCTCCAGCGGCGGCTGGCGCTGTTGCTGGAGCGGGACCGCTCGGCCTGGATGTACACCGGCTCGCGGGACATCGGCCGGACGGTGATTGGTGAGGCGGGAGACCTTCCTCCCGACGCGATGAGGGCGATGAGGCTTCCACGCTTTGACTTCCGCTGCCGCGACGGGCTCGGACTTGCACTTCTTATTTTTGTTCTTCTGCCGTCTGGAGGGACAGGAGGACTCCGCACCATCGGCCGACGGCTGGTCGGGTCGCGGATTATGCCACATGCGAGCCTCAGCCGCCTTGGCGCACTTGTCTGTGACTGCGAACAACTCCGCCGTGGATTGGACGTCGTGCGTGCCCAACTTCTTAAGTATCTTCTCGTCGTGGACACCTTGCCTGAAGACAACGATAACTGCTTGAGGGGATATCTTGGGGATGGTGTTGCGAACCTGACTGAAGCGCTGGATGAAGTGCCGCAACATCTCCCCTTTACGTTGTTTGACAGCGTGGAGATCGCTCTCCATGCCAGGGCGCTCGAAAGTGCCCTGGAAGTTGGTCATGAACTGGTGGCAAAGGTCCTCCCATGAGCAGATCGAGCTCAAAGGGAGGTTCATGAGCCATGAATGGGCAGAGCCCTTCAAGGCCATGGGGAACCAGTTGGCCATCACCTTTTCGGTTCCTCCGGCTGCTTCTACAGCGGTGGTGTAGATCTGGAGGAACTCCTCTGGGTGGAAGGAGCGGTTGTGGAAGGAGCCGGAACTTTCCGAGCCAGCTGACGTGGCGAAGGCTGAGAGTAAAAGCCTGACAGCCCGCTTCGTAAAACGGGGTGTCGATCCTCCCGACCGGCGTTGCGCGGACGTGCCCCGGAGAGCATGTACGACTGGCAGTGGGGTTGGAGGATGATTGGCCCTCGACAACCCCTGCTTCGTGCCGCTTCTCCTGATGGCGCTCAATGGTGAGGCGTGCATCTTCGTCTTCCCTCAGTTGGTTGAGGTGCTGGCGAAGATCCGGGCCGTCTCCTGCAACAAGAGAGGCAACCAAACGGTGGGACCCGATGCAGGGCTCTCTCGCCTTACCACGTGAACGACGTGGAGGTAGTGGCGGAGGGGCCGCTGAGGGGCCGGAACGGGTGTCGCTAGGCCTCGAGGAGGTCTGAGAACTCCTGACTGCCGCCTGGCGGCGAGCGGTGTCAACCAGGTTGGCTACCTCTTGGAGCCAAGGGCCCACAGGAGATATGCCTTCCACCTAGACGGGAGGATGACGGAGAAGAAGCTGCGCTACATGCAGCGCACCTACCTCTCTCGGCTCATCGAAGTCCAGCCGGCGCCGGACCGACTGGGGAAGCTCAGCGAGGGTTGGATCGGCATGCGCCTCACCCTCGCGCGCTAGGTGCTGGGGTTGCGATGTGGTAGCATCCGCTGCTGAGGTGTCGCTGGACACGGCGTGGTGCCCCTGCACACGAGGGGGCGCAGAGCGTGCCGGAGCAGACGGCTGTTGGCATCCCTACTGCTGGGGATGTGAATGTCGGCCTGCCATGACCATTGTAGGTTCGGAAACTTGGCCTCCGCTACCTGGCACGCCAGATGTCGGCGTACAAACGCCAGCGTCGGTGGTCCAGATGGACCCCCTTAGGGCTTCGGCTGGGGAGCCGCAGGAACAGAAGCTACGATGATCTTAGGTGGCAGGGATGTTAGAATGGAGACTGTGATTTACCCAGGTTCGGGCCACCTTCTTGGTGTAAAACCCTATGTCCTGCTTTTTGTGTATATATGAATATTTGGATGATTACAATGAGCCTGGAAATACAGGTGTTCTTCCTCTTTTCTTTCTTCGATCGATCCCCCCTTCACGGCCTTGGTTCTCCCCTTGTATACCCGGGGGTCACCACAACGGCCGAAAGGCAAATATACTGTAGTAGCATCGTTGCTGACGTATAGGGCATGGGCGACCCACGCCGGTGGTTGAGGGTCGCTGTAGCGGAA
The DNA here is from genome assembly GCA_019208055.1 of Stipa capillata. NCBI lineage: Eukaryota > Viridiplantae > Streptophyta > Magnoliopsida > Poales > Poaceae > Stipa > Stipa capillata. Next base: position 236,433 of record JAGXJF010000883.1, read on the forward strand.
TAGTGCCTATCACGCCGTGGTTGGAATTTGGGTCATCATGACGTGGTGGTGTCAGAGGACGAAGACTTCCTGGGACGCCTTCTGACATGAACCATGCTGCAACTACCGGGGTCCCACAGGCCAGGGACCAGAGGCATGTTTCTGGGCGCGTCGCGGCGTGCCTCAAAGTCAAAAAGGCTTCTGACCGCCCCATCCCCTGCCAAGAATGATAGCCGATGCAGCATATCTCTTGGAAGAATGGGAACCTGTCAGGATCCACCATTATGTCCACTGCAGCCGACTTGGAGTAGACAGGCCCGTCAGACGGGCATTAACTGCGCCTATCGGGCCACGTGGACTGAGGAAGGGCCCACATGGGGTGCTCGGGGTTCTCGGGATCGGGGGCCCTCGAGCACGCCCCCCAGGCTGCTCCACCGGGCGGGGCACTCGGTGTCCCGAGCGGGGGCCAAGTCGCCTCGGGTGCTCGGGGTGAGCCCCCGAGCACTTCTTCTTGGTTCGTCCCGAGCGGGGGCCAAGTCGCCTTGGGTGCTCGGGAAGCACCCTTAAGGGGCGACTCGGGGCACCCCTCGATTAGCCGAGTGGGAACAGTGCTCGGGGTGGGCCCCCAAGCACCTCTTCTTAACTCCTTCGTCCTTGGCGACGAGGTGTCAAATTGGGCCTCTGCCAGTGGTTTAGGGGACCCTGGTCCCCGTATCGCCGACATGCACCATCTCTGTATAATAGTGGCTGGCATGCATTGGATCATATCATGAAAGGGAAGAAGTTTAACGTTGCAAAATTCATCTTCCATGAGATTTATTCCATCAAGAAGAGTCTCACCTTTAAGCTAAGGTATGGGCTGATAATTCAGACGATTATGCTTAAGCACGCCCAAATGCCAGAGGATGCATTCAAGTTCACACACAAGCATCCACCACTGTGTTTATAGCGTAATTTGGCTTTAGGGTTTATTCAGTTGGCCAAATTAATTTTGCCATCGGTGGTTAAGATAATGGACTAACAAGCTGTGGATTTAGTGTTAAACTCTTAATGCAGGCTTGACTATTTCAGCACCGGGTGGCTTACGCCATCAAGTAACGAGCAGTACCTCCGAGCACGAAGCATTGGCAGGCCCAAGTACTCGCAACCCGAGTACCCGTGATGCCGAGTGCTCACGTCCCCGAGTACCAACACTGGCATCCCCGAGCACCAGCGCGCCCGAGTACCGAGTACTCGTTCCCGAGTACTGGTGTTCCCGAGCACCAGCGCGCCCGAGTACCGAGTACTCGCGTTCCCGAGTACTGGTGTTCACGAGTACTAGCGACCCCGAGTACTGGTGTTCCCGAGTACCCGAGTCCCCGAGAAGGTCCAAGCCGGATTCCGAGTGGCTGGAGCCGAGTCCTTCTTAGCAGAACCAAGTCACGGCGCTACCGAGTTGATCCGCGGATGGGTTGATACGACGAGTCATCTACTTCCAAGATTTATCCAACGCTAGAGAATTCGACTTGGAGGACAAGAAACCGCGGGTGGTCGCGAAAGGAAGGTTAATCTTGGATTCGGAAAGATACTCGGTTTATATGGAAAGATATTTCGTACACAAGGAAGAGTCCTGGTCACGGTGATCAAGCTACTTAGAGAGAAAGGAAAGTCATATGTATGTTAGGATCAGGATCCTGTAAAGAAGGAAAGTTACATATCTGTGTTCAGTTAGGATTAGGAGTCCCGATCTCCTACGGAAAGACCAGCCACCCTATAAATGTGTAAAGGGTGACGGCCGATTGAAGAACACACACAATCGACACAAATCAATCTATTACTTTTACCTTTTACCTTTTCGTTCTTAGCAGTAGACCTTTGCCGTTTTGCACCGGAAAGTGGTCGTTTCTTCTTCACGAAAGCAAGAAGATCTTTGTTGCTTTGCTCGAAAAGCAATCGTCCGTCGTACACGAAAGTGTGATAGTTATCCTTTGTTGCTTTGCTCGGAAAGCAATCGTTCGCCGTACACAAAAGTACGATAATTATCACAATTGGCGACTCCACTTATCTAGGTGTTCCGCGGATCGATTTTCGTGTGAACACAATTGGCGACTCCGCTGGGGAAAGAAGAAAGAGCTACACGATGAACACCGACTCCAAAGACGGAAGCATCGTCAACCCAGACAACATCATCGCCGTCACGCTGGATGATCTATCTGAGGATGAGCGGCGAGAGATTGAACGACAACTCGAAGAAGAGCAGGCGGAGAGACTCCGGCAAAAGTTGGCCGGCTACCAGAAGACGAGGAACAGTGTCATCAAGAAGGTAGTCGTGCCGAGTTTTTCTGCTGCGACCAATACCGAGGTAAGTAAACCGACTTGTTCTGAAGATATTGCTCATCTGATTGACATGTCTGTAGCTAGTAAATATGGCTCTGATATGGATAATACGGCACAAACACTCGCCCAAGTGATGACTAGCCGATTTGAGGATTTTAAAGAGCAACTCGCTAAGGACCTGAAGAATAGTCTGCAGCATCAGTTTAGGTCAACGGTGCTGCGGGTCAACGAGGAACATCGAGATAAGCAGCCGATGTATCCTGACACTAACAGATTTAATCATCGGGTAGAAACTACTCCCGCGATAACTACATCCGTTGTTCCGACTTTGGTTTCCCAGGGTTTCACCAATGATAACCGAAATCTCAGCCTTAATGCAAACGTCCCACAACCATACTATCAAACAGTAGCATACAGCACACCACCTTTACCACCTCTTGGTACCGGAGTCCCTCATGGGCCGGTTCCAGATGCATATTTCAGTCCGCAACAAGTCCAACCTGTGTTGCCGGAGCCAACCTCGTATGCTCATGTTACACTGGTGCCACCAGCCAGTACAAGTTTTAAGGATCAACTCACCGGAGCACTCAGAGAATTCGGTTTAGAACCTAAGGGTAGAACGCGTGCTTATCAAAAGCCGTATCCTGAATGTTTCGACACAACGCCATATCCCCGTGGGTTTAGAGTTCCAGATTTCATTAAGTTCACAGGGGAGGAGGGTAGGTCCACTTTTGAGCACGTGGGGCAATTTTTGGCACAGTGTAGTGAAGTCGGCACGTCAGACCTCTACAGAGTCAAGCTTTTTCCTCTGTCATTATCTGGTACAGCCTTCACGTGGTTCACGTCGCTTGCTCCCAAATCCATTACGACATGGGCACAATTGGAGCAGAAGTTTCACGAATACCTTTTTAGCGGTGAAACCGAACTCAGACTCTCAGATCTGACGATGGTCAAACAGAAATATAATGAACAAGTGTATGATTACATCAGGAGATTTAGAGAAGTCAAGGACCGGTGCTTCAGTTTGACCATAGCCGAAAAAGATTTAGCCAACCTCGCTTTTTCAGGCTTGCTTGCTCATATAAGGGATAGACTAGAAGGTCAAGAGTCTTTGAATCTTAATCAAGTCTTGCAGAGAGCGGTGGCGCAGGAGAACCGCGCTAAGGAAATTAAGCAGTATAGCCGGTTTGGGATAATAAGAACAAAAGCAAAGAAAAACCTGCGGTCAATATCATAGCATATGAGAGCGACTCGACTAGTGAGGACGACGTTGATATATGCATAGCCGAGTGGGTTCAAGTGTTCAAGTCGAAACCTTTCGTGTTTCCTGCCCTGAAACCTACACCTACTTAGAGAGAGGAGATTAAGTATACTTTTGATGTTAGCAAATGTGATAAGATTTTTGACATGCTCCTGCAAGGAAACCTGATCAGAGTAAGGGAAGGACATGTATTTCCATCGGTAGACGACTTGGGCAAAAGAGCTTATTGCAAGTGGCATAACTCCTTTTCTCATGCTACTAATGACCGCAACGTGTTCCGTCGACAGGTGTAATCGGCCATTAATGACGGACGATTGACATTCGCTCAAAGCACCAAGATGAGGCTCGACAGCGATCCTTTCCCAATCAATGTAATCGACTTGGAGAAGAAGAAAGTGTTAATTTGGTCAGATCAGGCCGAGTCGACAAAAGGGAAGAATGTTATCATTGAAGATAATGCTACTCCAAGGATGATCAAGCCAAAAGATCCAGAAGTCGGAGTCTGGAAGGTCAACCGAGGAAAGGGACAAGTCGCAAAGCCAAAGCCGATGGTGAAACAACTGCTGGACAAATATACATCGCATAAATCCAACAACGTGTTCACTCGGCTCAGAAATACTAAGCATCCCAGGTCGCCTTCCCGACTAGGTTTTGGTGGTTCCGAGTGCTGGCAAGGAGATTCATATATTCAGCCACCATACATCGCAGCAGGTCCAGCATATTGGGGAGGCGCTCCTCCTTTCTACCCACAGTTTCCACAATGGGGTTTCAATCCCTAGGCACCACATCCTGTTGGACCAGTCGACATGTTTCAGCCAGGTTGGATCCCATCAGGGCCCGGGTTCAGAGAACAGCCACATGGGAAAAGGACTTGGTTCGACTCGAGGACTGGAGCGTGGAACAAATTCACCACGCAGCGCAAGGGACCCGGTGCACTGATTCAGTCAGCGGCACCAGGGAGAGCTCAGGGAAGCAACTCGTTGACTAAGCACGTGTGGATGCCGGTCAAGCGTAACGAGCCCAGATCCGGCAACACTACGACAATCCAACTCGCGCCCGACTCGGGCGGAGCAGGTGTCACCCGAGTTCCGGAGGCAAGTCGACACAAACAATCCACCGTGTCAATCAATCCGCAGATCAACTTGGCATCACCAGCAGGAACCCGGTGTGTACAGTTCGGCACGATAGACAACTCAGACAGGCCAGAGTCCAGCGGCGCAGCCAAACCCGGTGCACGGAAGAATGAAAGTGACAAGCTAGCGCCGTTCAAGTCGGTGGAGCCTGGAGTGAAGCCAAAACCTCAGTGGTACCCTGCAGGACTCACGCATACTCAGAAGCGGAGGGTACAGTGATTGCGAGTGCTTGAACTCAGAGAAGAGCTGGTCGAAAGGAAGCGCGACGAGTGGTTCAACTGAGCAAGGCCAATGACACTAGCAAAGATGACTTGGAAAGAGAAGCGCATCACAAAAGAAGAGGGTGGCGTTGCCCAAGGCGATATCAGAGAGAAGCCTGCCAACATAGACATCAATATGGTTTTCGAACTGCCTACCGAGTTCTGCGCCCCCGAGTCAGAAATTGCAGAGCTCGTTCTTGGTCCAAGTAATGCTATATTTGTGAAACTTGTAAAGCACGGGCAACACTTGAAGCCTCTGTTCATCAAGGGCCACATCAATGGAAGACCTATCGGCCGCATGCTCGTTGATGACGGCGCTGGGTCAACATTATGCCTCTTTCGGTTTTCTCCAAGTTAGGCTGAAAGGAGTCTGAGTTGATGAAGACCAACATAGGGCTCAGCGGGTTCTCAAGGGAATTATCCGAAGCCAGAGGCATACTATCTGTAGAGCTTACAGTCAGGAGCAAAACCTTGCCAACTGCTTTCTTCGTCGTCGACGTCAAATGCCGATATAACATGCTTTTGGGACGCGACTGGATTCATGCCAATTGTTGCATCCCCTCTACCCTACATCAATGCTTAATCCAGTGGGTGGATGAGGATGTCAAAGTTATTGAGGCAGACAAATCGGCTTGCATCTCTCTTGTCGAAACAACGGTTGATTGGCAACACGGTGATATGAGGTGCTTGTCGAGTAGAAATTTATCAGATTATGATTACATCAGTATCGGTAGGGATGGCTTTGTACCGATATAGGCGCAGCCGGCTTGTATAGCTCGGCTTAACGAGTTATCTTTATAAATGAATAAAGAGGATAGCATTAAATGGCTACAGAAGCGCACTGAAGAATATCGTTGGGCAAAAACGATATGCATGAGACCATTGAAGACTTTGATGACATGGAGAAACTCGGACCAGGATTCTCATCGGCCGACCCGCTTGAGGAAGTCGACATTGGTGACGGAAGCGTTCCTCGACCTACATTCATTAATGCCAATATGGAAGTCAGTCAGAAGAACGAGGTACGTGCGCTACTCAAAGAATTTGTAGATTGCTTTGCTTGGAGTTACACTGAAATGCCCGGGTTGAGCAGAAGTCTAGTCGAGCATAAGTTACCTATTAAGTCTGGCTTCAGGCCGCACAAGCAACCACCTAGGCATTTCAATCCTAACCTATATAATCACATCAAGGAAGAAGTAGATCGGCTAGTGAAGGCTGGGTTTATTCGGCCGTGTAGGTATGCCGAGTGGATCTCAAATATTGTGCCGGTCGAGAAGAAGAACACTGGTAAAATTAGGGTATGCATAGACTTTAGAGATTTGAACAAGGCTACCCCCAAAGATGAGTATCCCATGCCAATAGCTGACATGCTAATAAATGATGCTTCTGGGCATAGAGTAATTAGTTTCTTAGACGGCAATGCCGGGTATAATCAAATCTTTATGGCCGAAGAGGACATGTTTAAGACTGCCTTTCGTTGCCCCAGTTTTGTCGGGTTGTTTGAGTGGGTTGTCATGACATTTGGGTTAAAGAATGCTGGCGCCACATATCAGCGTGCTATGAATTTAATCTTTCATGATCTCTTAGGCATTGTGTTAGAAGTTTATATTGATGATGTTGTTGTCAAGTCGGATGGCTTTGATCACCATTTAGCCAACTTACGATTAGCCTTTGAAAGGATGCGTCGGTATGGGTTAAAAATGAATCCACTCAAGTGTGCATTCGGAGTGTCGGCTGGTAAATTCTTAGGATTTATAATTCATGAGCACGGCATAGAAATTGACCCTAAGGAGATAGAAGCCATCAGGAAGTTAGAAGAACCCACATGTAAAAAGGATGTGCAGAGTCTATTGGGAAAAATAAATTACTTAAGACGATTTATATCTAACCTGGCGGGAAAGATTGAATTATTTGTCCCTTTACTTCGGCTAAAGCACGAGGCCGAGTTCACTTGGGGGGCAGAGCAGCGAGATGCCTTCAATAACATTAAGAGATACTTGTTGAGCCCTCCGGTGCTTCGAGCACCCAAGTCGGGTGTGCCGTTCAGATTGTACATTGCTGCCCAAGACAAGGTGATCGGCGCGGTTTTAACTCAGGAAGTCGACAAGAAAGAGTGCATCATTGCATATTTGAGTCGTCGTCTGCTCGATACCGAAAGTCAGTACGTGTTTATTGAGAAATTGTGCTTATCTTTATTCTATGCCTGTACCAAATTTCGGCATTATCTGCTCTCGAGTACTTGTGTAGTATCTTGCCAAGTCGATGTAGTCAATTATATGTTGCAACAAACAATCCTTAGCGGAAGGATCGGAAAATGGGCTTATGCTTTAATAGAGTATGATCTAACATATGAGTCGTTGCGTTCTATGAAAGGTCAAGTCATCGCCGACTTCATTGTTGATCATAGGGTTAGAGATGAAGAAGATATTGGTTATGTTAGTATATGCCCATGGAGACTTTATTTTGACGGATCGGTTTGTAGAAGTGGGCAAGGTATCAGAAGTATGCTAGTTTCACCAAATAACGTTGTTTATGAGGCATCGGTCCGACTAGAGTATTCTTGCACTAATAATCAGGCAGAGTATGAGGCACTGCTATTTGGTTTGCAAAACTTAGTGGATATGGGCGTAAAAGACATAGATGCTTATGGGGATTCACTACTAGTAGTTCAGCAAGTTAATGGAGAATTTCAATGTTTTGATGGGTTGCTGAATAGTTACTTAGACCGATGTTTAGATATAATCAAGTCCTTAGACACTTTCACCATCAACCATGTGCCTAGGGAAGGAAATTCTAGAGCCAACTATCTGGCACAGCAAGCATCCGGATACCAAGTCAGCAGAGGGGAGTTTTTCATATCAAGAACACTGATGCTTGCTGCTGGCGGGGGCAAGGCCAACTTGTTGGAACTCGAAGCCAACTTTCTTAGAAGCGGTACCGACTCGGTGGGCACTAGTTCAGTACAAGAACCACAAGTAGCTGAGTCGGCGAGCAACTTAGAATTTAATGATTGGAGAGGACCTCTAGCTAGTTATTTGAAGGATCCGAGTCAGACAAGGGATAGGAAGATTCGGCAGCAAGCTATAAAATATACCTTGTTGAACAACGATTTATATGGCCGAACAATAGATGGGGTACTGTTGAAATGTTTGGGTCCTGACCAGTCGAGAGTAGCTATGGGGGAAGTACACGAAGGAATATGTGGAACAATCAGTCAGCCCCTAAGATGCAATGGTTATTGAAAAGAGCTGGTTTCCATTGGCCGACGATGTTAGAAGATTGTTTTCGATACTATAGAGGATGTGAAGCATGCCAGAAATTCGGAAATGTGCAATTGGCACCCGCGGCTATGATGAACCCTATTATAAAGCCGTGGCCGTTTAGAGGATGGGGCTTAGGCTTCATTGGTTACATACATCCTGCTTCTTCTAAGGGTCACCGCTTCATTCTTGTGGCTACGGATTACTTTACTAAACGGACTGAAGCAGTTCCGCTAAGGAATATGACCCATGAGGAGGTAATTAGTTTTGTTCTAAAACACATCATTCACAGGTTCGGTATTCCTCAAACCCTGACGACTGATCAGGGTGCTTCTTTTATGTCTCACTAGTTTAGTGAGTTTGCCGAGTCCTTTGGAGTCAGATTGCTGAACTCGTCGCCTTATTATGCCCAAACCAATGGACAGGCTGATTCTAGCAATAAAACTTTGAGTAAGCTTATAAAGAAGAAAATTGAAGAACATCCGAGAAGGTGGCATGAAGTACTTTCGGAAGCCCTGTGGGCTCATCAAATATCCAGGCATGGGGCAACCCGAGTGACGCCGTA